>JAJTUO010000138.1:0-71807 GCA_021399455.1 Flagelloscypha sp. PMI_526
CAATGAGGGAGAGGTGTGAACAGTGGCGAGTAAGTTGTTTGCCCCCTCGCATTACATTTTCTCCCGTCACTCTTGTTAGGATGCCGTCACTGACGAGAAGCAGAAATTGAGGGGGAAAAGCCCAAATTCGCAGTTAGAGCGGAGGATACGTATAACTCAGCAGCCTGAAGTGGTAAGAATATTCTCTCGTATTTTGAAGAGGATACTCTGGACTCACCATTGAGTAGAGTGGAAGTGATATTGAGCATCAGAAACCAAAGAAGACAAAGACCGCTAGACAGCCAATCCCCAAGAATGTCGAGGTCTTGGAAGGTATTTTTATCACTATTAACGACATGATCACGTTTTATGATTTTCTGTAGTTCCTAGTGATACTGAAACCGCTCAGTCTCGATAAACGCAAAGCTGAGGCCGCCCCTCCCCAAAAAGCTAGCTCGTCCAAGAAAAGGAAGACTGCCAAGAACCGACACCGCCTGCCGAAGACGATGACCTCGACGAGAGGAAACTCTATACAACAGCTTGATGACGATCCAGAAGACCCCGATCCGAAGAAGCCACACCTCCCCCAAAGAGAAGACTAACAAGGGCAGGGGAAAAGACACGGGCCGTTCAATCAATACGCTCCCTCTCCAAACGGGCAAGTCATCCGACCGACCCCGTGCTTCCCCTCCGCTTTCGCAGGCTCAATCTCAGCGCGCTCCAAGCCTCCAAGTAACAATGGCCCCAAGCCAAACAAAAGCGGATGGCTGAATAAAGTTAATCCCCCAGCTGTGTTTAAATTTGACGATGTGAGCGTTTTATTATTATTTGTTTTTGCGTCATTCATTTCGAGTTCTGACTGGATTTGTTGCGACTCTTTCTAGAATCTGACTGGTGGGAAAGGTGGTCTTCTTCCTGATGACCTGTCACCTCTCAAACCTCGAGCAAGAGGAGACAGAGTAGTGTCGGGATCTGCTGCAAGGGTTGGAGGTAGCTGGCAGCGTCAAAAGAAATAGCTGTATATTACTTCTCTATACAACACAATTCTAGGCCACCACACTGAGAACATGAACTCGCCAGTTCTTTGAGCAAAAGGCGGGCAGATTTCTCTGCAGTTCGGAGAAAAAGGATGCAAATGACCCGTCGGGATTGCAGCCTTCGAAACGGATCAAGTTGTAAGCCCCAAGGACTTGCTACAAACTTAAAAGGCATTTTCATCAACTGATATCTCAACAATTACATTGATGCATATTTTTGAAACAAGACCAAGCATACTCTCGTCGTAGTTTGCCTCGACATTATTTCCAATTTGACCTCCATATCTACATACATATAATTTTAAATTTTCCGCAGCATGATTTCAACTCCTTTCGGCCTAAGGCTAATGAGGACAGAGATTCCCAGAACCTAGGGGAAGGAAGCTAACCGTTTAGCATGGGCAAGAACCATTGGCGCAGCATCCGGGAGAGCTGGATGAGCAACCACTCTCATTGCAGTCCTATAGAAGGGGGAATTGAGAAACATTCTCCAGGGTTAAAGAACAAAAGTTGTTGTAACTTACGCAGTAGGAGGGGTAGCATGCGCTGACAGTGGTAGAGCTAGCAGCAAGAACCACGAAGACAGCAATGAAAGCAGAGAGCTTGAACTGCATAGTTGACAATAAAATGTGGAAACTGGTGGAAAGTGGCGGTCTTGAGTGTGCAAGGATTGCTTGTTGGAGTGTAAGAGAGCAATGTCCGAGTCCCTTTTATACCAGAAAGCCACAAAAGCCACGTTGGCATGGTTGTGAGACACTCATCAAGGGTTGTGTGGAGTGGGCAAGAAACGCCGCAGTAGGAACAGTGGTTATACTTGATTTTACCATCTTGAGTGAGAATAGCATGTGCGTCCGGGAGGGGCCTTCGATGGGGAGAATGTTTGATGGAGGACCGACTTGGGGTACAAATAAGTTGAAGTCTGGACTAAACTCCTGGGGAATTTTTGCATTAATTGTACTCATGCGCCAGAAATCAAGGCAAAGAGGTGAAAACAAATGTAAGTATCGGATGGGCACTACATACCTTGGAATTTAAGACTCTTCAGCCTGTATCCACATTCAAGGAAGGCCTCCTATTGTGACACCGCACGTGGGCGTTGCGAGCGCCACCCGATGGCGAACACACGACTATACTGAATGAAGGTCGTTTCAGATTTGTGTATACTTTGGGAAAGAAGTTGGCGAACAAATCAATGGAGCGTCAGTATCCCAAACCTCCTCAGCCGAAGGACACCTCGGCAAATTCGGCGGTCTTCACGAACAATGAAATTGAAGCGCCATGTCCTTTGCAGCATGAACCATTGTTTAGAAAAGACATACGCATCCCAAGAGGAAGCCAGTAGAACACGAAGGTCGATAGGGCAACATATAAACAAAAGGTATCCAGGGTTGTTGAAATGTATAAGATTAGTAGGTTGGTGCTTAGATCCATGGACTGAAGCGTCGATCAAGGACATGGGGTGGAGGGTTACGTCCCAGTTCTTGGCAAGCGTGTCACCATGGCGAGTTAAGGAATGGAGTCGATCCAACGGCATCTAGGATCGCGGCAATTTGGAGCGTAGTTCCGTAGGGAAAGGTCGAAGTGTTGAAGCATTTATGCTTCCAGAGATGCTTGAATGTGAATCGCTCAATCGATTTTGCTTGAACACATCTTGTGCATAGTTCGGTGGCAGGAAGAGTTGATATCTGGCCAGTGGATTGAGACTGATAGTCTGTTGTATATTCTCAAGTCTTGATGTTTTAACAGCAGAGAGGTATCCCTGGAAGAAAAGGAGATGGAATCATGGAGAAACGTGTCCGAACACCGGAGGCGAGATGTAGGGATCGGGCGTACTATCGTGAGGGGAAGGAATAGAGGTGAACAGAAACGGGGAACTTTGCCCTGCTCGAGAAATGTATCGGAAGGACGGCAAAACCCAAATATCTTGAACAAACGTCCAACCGATGGATCGAATTTATGTGTGGGGCGAGCGTCGAGAAAAGAAATAAATCCATAGCATTCGATAATAAATCCTGCTGGGGGGACAAAGAAGTCAAAGGAATATGTAGACACATGATGAAACTCCTCGCGTGTAAAAAAAACCAATGGCACGTTTAGAGCGATTAAAGGGCCTTTCGAAATTCCCTCTTGACCAACAAGCCAAAGACTGGCTAGCAATAAGACATCCAACTCATTGGGGAAGGGTTGGCGTCTGCTTTGTGGTCGGAGTAAACGGTGAAGAGCAGTTTTCAAGCGCTCAAAGGCTTTAATAGACCAGGTCACGTGTCTATCTATGGCCGGTCCAAAAGTTGGACCCACTGTTCGTAGAAATCCGGTTTGTCTGGCAATGACAAAGGAGCCCATACGTTCTGAAGATTTATGGGTACTTAGAGGGAATCTTCTTGGGAACTTTCGAAGCTGCAGAAACGTATTCATAATATTTAAACAACGCGACGCGACTTAGACGCTTAGAGCTTTTGTTCTAGGATTAGCAGTAACTCCAAAAGTTCACTGTGAACTGAAGAAAAACACCTAAAGATGGTAAATCCTAGGCGCCGTTGTTCAAACGCGGGGAGGATCGGGACTCGGATCCCTTGAATGTTTTAAACGTGCAAGCCTCGAAGGAGCCTCGTGTAAGTTCACGTCCACCTTGTCCACGAACGGCCATCACGAAGAAGAGTCCAAATTTTCATGGCTGAAGAACTTGAAGTATACTTCCAGCCTCCTCTGCACGAGCAAAGAAAGTTATGGATCTTTGACATAATTCGCCGCGAACTCATTCACGACATTTTGGATATCGGATGTGGAGAAGGAGCATTGTTATATCCCTTGTGCCACCCTGCACCGTACCTTCCCTCAACGAGCGATGATTTCATCTACTTGCGGCCTAATCGTGTTCGTGCTCTGGACGTCAGCGAACCTGATCTCCAATTTGCAGTGAAAGCGGCCTCAGTCCCAGCGGAAAAGAGAGGGAGTTTTTATATGCCAACTCTTCCACGATGGCAACAGCTTAGCACTCAGATATGGCACGGAGGACTTGAACATCTGAATGAAGACTTTGTCGGTACCGAATGTATTGTCGCCTCTGAGGTGTAAGTTATATTTTCCTCTTTCTCATGAACGCCACCGTCTTAAACTCTATCTTCCAAGAATTGAACATCTTAGCCCCGACGTCTTCGAAGCCTTTGCACCAATGCTTTTAGGGATATACCATCCCAAATTCCTTCTCATCACAACCCCGTCCTACACATTCAATGCACGGTTCACCGCGCCAGACGCCCCAGCTTCGTCCAGACAAGGACATCCAGATCCCACCGGACGGACAGATCGCATTTTCCGACATAATGACCACAAGTTTGAGTGGACAGATGAGGAGTTGCGAGCATGGAGTAGCAATGTAGCTCAGCAGTGGGGGTATAAAGCAACTGTATCCAACCTTGGCCAGCCTCTGCTCGCGGATCCGTTCGAACGTCAGTTTTTGGGAGCTTCACAAGCCGTCCTCTTTCAGCGGTGTGATGGCGATGTTGCTTGGAGAAGCGAAGAAGGACGTAAAGTGGTTGAGAATCTTGCTCTAAAAACCCAACCCCACAGATTACTGGCTGAAGGTAAGCTCTGGTCTTCCTACCTTCTGTGTTAGCTTCACACTCAAGCCGCATCCAGCTTTCCATCCAGCACATCCACAATCCGGTGCTCACGCCCCATATCCAGAGATTGCATCAATGGTCATAACTGAGCTTGAACGCCTTTATGTCGCCATACATCCTTTTGAAGCTCTCTGGTTTGTTTCGGATTCTATTCCCGTTCTATGTGGTGGTTCCATCGATGCTCTCATCGACGCTATCAACGATGCCCCAGATACCATTCTTCGACTCGATTCTACTCCCGGTGCTCAGAAACGTAGCGAATGGAACGTCGTCCTCGAGAAGGGTCTAGCTTCTCCTCCCCCATCGTGGCCAAATGAAATCCCTGAAGGATGGACACCGATAGAAAGAGATGATTCTGATGACGAAAACTTCTATGATGATGAGGTCTACTCAACTGCTCCCCCCTCTGAGAGTGGCGCGGAAGGCGATATATCGAGGGACGGGTCTGACACAGAGGACATGAGCGATGTGGATACGCCAGGAACATCTTGGGGTTGGGCGTCTCAGCCCCACGCTTGGGGCAACCTAAAGGACCAGGCAGAGCCAACGGTTGTAACTACGGTTAGCCTGGTTCACCACGACTTTGGAGGAGACGGGTGGGGGAGTACCGGAGACTGGGACGCAGATCAAAGTCAGAATGACTGGGGTACTTCATAAGTTATTTGTTTTCTTTAACTTTTCGTATGCTTTCTTGTGTGCTTTCTTGCTGTACATACCATTCTACTGTGGACTTACTCCACTGGATACCTCATCAGCTGCTCTTGAATCATCGATGCTGTTTGCTATGAGCTTAGGATTGCGTTAGAAGACATTGTGGAGGATGAAGGCAAAAGTCAAGGTAGTTCAACGCCAAGGTTGAACCCAACCTTCATCTCGCCGCACAACCTTCATGCGATCCCTCCTTCTCGACCTCCCTGAAGAAATCCTCATACGCACAATATATTTTATTGATGTGCCCGACATTCTTGTCCTCAAACTCGTCAGTCACCTCATTTTATTTTCTCTAATTTTCATGAACTGGAACTACGCTAGTCTAGTCGTGCCATTTCTTGCATACCTTCTTAAAACAACGAATCATCTGGGTCAATGCATTTCTCTACATTCGACGAGCTGTACAGCTCCATATCGCCTCTTTCCCCGTAGACGAAATGACCGTTGACCAACTCGAATTGGTCTGCACATCCTACCTGCGATTCCTGAGAGTGCTTCGACATGGATCAACAGCCGTCGACACGAGTCCTGAAAGTCCTTTTCTAGTACCTGTATTACCCTCCTCCGTTATACCCTCGTTTGACGCTACGATCCGCCTGGAGAACCCCATTCGAGCCATCTCTATTGCGTTGGGTGGGAGGTACCTTGCAGTGCTAACTGATTCAACCTATGAACTCTGGGATATTGGTTATGATCCTCGACTTCCTATGTCTACGAAACCCGTCGCTTCGGTTCCTTACGAGTTGGAGCAAGGATGTCTATGGCCTGCAACAGCTCTTGTTACATCTGGCCATAAACTTCTAGGTCGAATTCAGGGCCTTACTACTGACGGGTATGGCATGCATGTTTCTATTGGCGTTGCTTGTCTCATGATACATTTCGTAGAGATGGGACATTCCAGGCAGTTTACGAGATCGATCCTAATGCTTCCAACCCTCAGTGGAAACTGCTCGGAAAATTACGTACTACGGAGTTCGGACTCCTATCGTGTTGCATTGAGCATACTATCTTAACTATGGCATTTCAGAGTCAACTGGGTGAAGTCTACCTCTGGGAAATACTGACAAACAGCTTGGTCAAGGTAGATCTTCACGTCAAGGGAAAACTCGACTTCGTGAGTTTTTGTTGTCGATCCCCGCCGTCTAATTTAACTTATCCGGCTTTTTTTCAGGTAACTACACTCATGGGCAAGTGGCTCATCATAGGCTGGGAAGATCCAGCTAAAATGGCCATCTACCGACTCCCGCCTCACATTCCCAATCCCGAATCCTACGCTCCTGATCCCTACATTGAACTCACTCTCGAATGCGTCTTTGAGACATCGCTCTACGAGGGTGTACCTCCTGAATGGAATTTCCTCAAGACATCAGCTTGGTCAGGTCCATGGAACGACTATCTCACATACGACCAATCTGCTCGAATAGACCTCTTCTTCTATAGCGACGATGACAGTCTCAACAGGAGCACACTTGTTGTGCATTCGACATTGAGGTTCGACGAGGATCCTGATGATCCTGAGTATCCTCATATTGAGCTTCGAAGGCTTCATCAAGCCGTTTATCCAGTTCCAGAAGCGTTTCATACGAGGACGCTTATATCGACATTGACCTTTCCCAACGATGTTCGGGTTTTCCATTGGTCGGCTGATACCGGCGGGGACGATGATGATGAGGATTCGGTGGAAGTACAAGCCGAAAGGATCGACTTTCATATGTCTTATACCACTCCCACTATCTCCAAAAGTGAGCAGGCCGACAATCCTGAAGCATCTATTCTGGTCCACGAGTTTGGAGAAGCACGAATGGGCACGATTTTAGAAGCACAGTCTGATCGTGGATCTTCAAATTTTGGAGAATGGTCTGTCGTTGACTGGGCTTCGTGTCAGATGTCGCCTGAGGTGGGGAGGATAGTCTTGACGACACCCGATGATATGGGAATCAGGGTGCTCGATTATCGGCCCTTTCCTGGAGCTAGTGAACCTTTGGCGACGGCAGGGGTTGACAAGGGCAAGCTTTTGGACGACGGTGATATGATTTCCGACACATTTAAGGAGATGGCCGTCTCCAATGCCTAACGGAAGGTCATTGAAGAAAGCGGTAGCCTCAAGGACGGTGCACAAGGGCGACTACATACATTAACTTCTAATTTACTTTTTCAAATTTCAAATTTGTTTGAGGCAGCATACTAGACTACCGCTGGGAAATGCGGTTTGGGGAGAGAGAAGGTATTTTCATAGAACGTTCCGAGGTAAAGGCTGGCTAAGAGCTTAATTCTGGAGGAACTCCTACCGGCATCAACTGAGTGAATACAGGATTTTAGGACTTTTTCAAAGGCTTCAACAAAAAAGCATGAGCGTCTCACAAGTTTTTCAATTTCACATGTCTGGACAAACACGGTCACCACACCCCGCCATTCAATTAGAGAAATGAGGACAGGGTAAAAATAGTTCAAAGCAAGGAGCGAAGCAAATGACAACAAATTATGAAAGAGAAAAATGTCCTTGTAAAAGTTGTACGTGTTTTGTGAAAATGTCTTTTCAATCTTCGTAATCGTCCTCTTCGTCATCACCTTGTGTTGGATCGGCACCTAAAGAATGAAAAATAAGGTTCATTATGACGAATGGTGCAAAGAGAAAGAGGGACGCGCCTGTTCCGCCCGTCCATTGAATCTCCCATATGGGATTTGGATGTCGAGGGAAACCTTCAGGAAGCATTCCACTCGCACGTTGGAGTCTTTGAGTAAGATTCTCTCGTTCTGATAATAGAGAGTTGATGTATTCAATAGCTGAGTCGAGTTAGAAAGGGGGGATCTGTGGGAAAAAAAAAAAGAAACGACATACTCTTTCCAAGAACTATTCCCTCACTTCGTGGTCCAGCACGACTATCTTTATCTGCCTTCTTCCGTCTACCTTTCACTCCTTCTTCCTCTTCGTCCATGGCTTCTTCGTTTGCAATGGCTTCTCGAAGAGAGGGGACGACAATACAGAGTGCTTCATATCCTCTACGGATATTGGCCCTACGCTTCTGCTCTGATTGGATGTGGTTCGCCTTCTTCTGAGATGGTGTAAGGAGGGTGTTTGGCGCACGTGATGACGAGGAGGAAGAAGCTTTAGGTTGTGATTTGTGGGACGAGCTCGGACTTGTCCGTGACTTCTTCTTTGTTGGCTCCATCTCGAAATCGGGGTCCAATACCGGCATTGAAGGGCGCTTTGCACTGGGGATATACAAGGACATGGGTTGAGGCTGGTGAAGCGGCAGAGGTAGGGAGTGATGTGAAACATTTGGTGGTGGAATTGGGTGAGACGACGAGCTGTTAGGGAAGAAGCTCGACGCAGAGGGATGCTGATGGGGAGCATATGAAGGCAGATGACCATGACTGGTGAGAATGTGTTGAGGAATATAATGTTCAGACCGTATTGGTGGAGGCTGCCAATGGTGTTCAGTCGAGCCAAGATCGTCCATACCCATCATTAGGTCCTTCGTTGCTCGAGCTAGTTCCTCTTTGCCCTCAGCAATGTCTGGAGTAATTCCATTTTCAGTGTTTTGGTAAACGGGGTACCCTCCGTTGGACAACGGTCCAGTGTATACAGACATGGGGGGAGGAGGCAACAGTGTGATCTTCGTTCTAAATTGATTCCGTGCTTGCGGTATATATCTCCTTGGATACTTTCACTGCTTTCCAGCTCTTTTTGGCGGAAGATGCATATAAGTTTTTTTGCAGATGGCAAAGGATTGAAGCATTGAAAGGGCATCACGGAACTCCGCGGTTACTGAAGACAACTTGAAACAATTCGAGCGAGCCGAAGCATTGAAACGCTCCTGATGGCAATATTAATTCTGTAGACGCTGAACTAACCTTCTATACCCTAGCTGGACTGGAAGAACAATTTAACTGGAGGAGAAACATAGAATGTAACCGGCTCGTATGCACAAACGCATGCTAACCACACAGCTTCAAAATACTTAGATGTATCTCCAATCCATTTTCTCTCTGAAAAAAAATAACAACTTGACATCTTACGGAGAGCTGACCATCTTTTAACTGCGTAAACGGGCGGGATGAAACGGAAGGCGGCACCCCGTTTTCGACATGGGCTTTCCGTTCTCTTCCAAGGATACGCAAACAGAATGAGCGGTCTTGCCAGGGCAAAGAAGCTTATCCGGAATCGTGGTTCATCGATAAAAGGGAGTTGTCAATAAATATGACAAAGCATGAAGATGGATGAAAGAGGCAGGTCGCGGTTCGTCACGAAGTTGCTCCCGAAGGTCACCCCCAGGTCCCCCTCACATGGCTATCTCCTCAACCATTATATTCCCCAGCCTCATTTTTCACACTTTTGATCAGTGTACTTCCCTTCCGTTGCCATGCAACTTTGTCTGCTCTGCCCCAGTGCCAGGAACGCAGGTCTTATTGTTCCCAATTTGAACAATTAGCTCAAAATATCGAATAATAAGCCACCAGTTGAACAGTGTCATGCACACACTGTACTCTTCTTGCTTTCAACTATCATCTACAAACGCTACTCTCTGATTTTCTGTTTGTAACTCCTGCTCTACGTGTTAAATTCGCCAGCGAAACACATACCAATTCAAACGACTATGGGTTCATTCCCCGTTCGTCACGTCTCTTCCTCTATGATACGACCCACAAAGATACTCACCCTTTCCCGATATCTGTAGAATCCTATTGACCCGTCCAGAGACGAACTATTTCGTCAATTTCTCACGGCTCAATCCCATGGCATTGACCCGTGCCAGATTCAAATTCCTCCGGAGTTCATCGCGACGAGGGTGCCCTCTCGCTTTGACCCCATGCCTGGCCCATTCTACTCGCTTCCTAGTAAGCTGCGAGACAGAGCCAGCCCACTTATTGTCCCATATATTCACAAGGTCTTGCGAGACCGCGAATGTCAACGGGTACGGGAGATGGAGATTCGATTGAAGGGCGTACCTGCTCGACCCCAGAAGGAAACGCCTCTCTCGGGTCAAGATGCCCTTGCCTTGTTGAAAGGATCCGGCCGCAGTGAAGTCGTTGTTGAACCCCGTGAAGACGACGTGATGGACGACGAATTCATGGACGGTCCGGAGATCATCGTCAACGAAAAGATTGAAAGACTCTCAACGAGCGATGTACTTGATGAGGATGTCGACGTTGTCCCTTCCGAGATCGCTAACGCGCCACCTTATCATCCCCCCTGGTCGCACCGCTTCCAGCGAACTTTCTCCTCCGCCTTCCAAAACTACGCGTCACAACTCCAACAATATATCTGTGGCCCTCCTCAGCCAACTCCCCACGTACATGGATGGGCAGGGACAGTTGTCATCCAAGTCCTCCAAACTTTACGAGCCTGTCCCGTGCTCGAACGCTACAGATACTCCGCACCCTTCCTCTCTCGTCTTCATCACCCATCTGATATCCTTCAAGCCTCCATCCTCCACCTCGTCGAATTATCTAGGAACGTACCCATGGCAATGCAGACTGACAAAAGAAAGACACAAGATTGTGCGTGCCATCGTACGCGCAGCTTTGTCTCCGTCTACTCTCCCACCCTCCCCGATTTTGTTCCCCAGTCTCAACCTCCAGGATACGATAATCCTAAGAAGAACGTTCTCCGAAGAGATAACAACAGCAACTGCCCTCGAATTTCTAATGCTGCTCTTCCTCGAGAACTGATCAAAGTTCGAGGCTACCGCTTTAAGCGGTCCGAAGAAGATGGCCTTTCACCTCGGCGCGTCGTTGTTCTCACAGAAGATCTTGCTCCCAATGAAGGTTTGAGTCCTCGTGACTGCGCCAAAGCAGTAGCAAGCGCCATTGCTCGAGACCAGACCCAACATCAATCCATCTCCGAATCTCCCCTTCCCCCATGTCGCCTAGAGGTAGTAGGATCGACGGACCATCCTGGCCTACCCTTGATGATCACTACCGTGGTTCGCGGGGCTATGCGTCGAGCTTTTTCCAATCCTGAAGTAGACATCACAGTCCCAGACAATCTCTCAATGGAAGGATGCCCTGAACTCCCTACTACAGCCCTCAAACCTCCTCGACTCGACGCTGACCCTTCAACCGGCATTAGCCCGAATCAATTCGCCAAAAGAGCTCCCACGAGAACAACCCACCTTAAATGGACGGGTTCATCTCACCTCTTTGAAAAAGTTATCCTCATAGCTGCTCAACCCACCCTCAAACGAACACTCACTCATTTGACGGTCCATTCCTCCTCCATGTCAACAATGACCGTGTGGAAAATCTTACATAGTTTTCCAAACTTGAGGAGCTTGGATGTGGGTGTTTTGAACCATAGCTTGGATGCTATTCCGGCGGGTTACAATGCGAGTAAGGTTGAGAGATTCGGGAAGCGGGGTGCTCTGAAAGAGTTGAGAATTGTCTCGGTTGTGCCGGTTTGGAGAATGTTGAGAAAGATGGAGGTGAATGAATGTGATGTGTTTGTGGATATGTCGCAAACACCAACGACAGCGTTAGAGGAAGAGAAGGCCCTAGACGATCTTCTAGCTCTTGGAGAGGATGCAAGCTGTGCACCGAAAACGATGTCTGTTGTCTTCGACAAAGCCTTTGATATCAATAAGTTGACGGAATGTGATTGGCGAGTCAACTGCTAGTGCTTGATATACACTTTTTTCTTTTCTTTTTTTTTTTTTTTTTTTGTGGCATGCTTGATATACACGTGATAGCTTGTTACATACAGTACTGGGAAAATTACTCTTTGCTGTGATAAAACCGAATGATGACAGTGAAGGATTGTCCTTGCGTACTAAGTAACAGAGGAAATATTGTTGAGGCTGAAGTGTGATCTACGTCTTTGCTCGTTCCATATGAAATAAGTTCCAGCTTCTGCAAAACTCCTCCATCCGGAAATCCACTCCGTCTTCGTTGGGCGAGAACGGCAAGAGTACTATCCGATATATGGAGTGAACAGCGGAATGTGAATGAGAGAAGACTAGGAAGAATATCAGTGTCTCTAATAGCCCAAATTAAGCTTGGCGGAGCAAATCCACGAGCAAGGACCAAAGAAGTGAGGAATTGGAAGGGAGGTGAACTGAGGAGAATGATAAGCGGTTTTGCATTCGTGGCACTCCCTGTTATATTTTCCCCTCCACAAAGCCAAGTGACAAACATTTCGAGTGTCAACGTCTGAAGTCTTGCACCGGAACGCTCCAAAAAACGGTGCAAGCGATTTTCTTCGATAGCTCTCATGCCAAATGTGACGAGGAGCGAGGTTAAAGATGGGAGATTTAACGAGTCAAGAGGATAGCCCGAGGTGTCCAAGTGCTTGAGGTTGGGAATTAGGACTGGATCCTGGGCTGCATGGACTCCGGCGAGGACAAGCGAGGATAGCGACGTGCATGACTCTAAAAAATTCAGGTCAGGTGCACTGTACACGTGGAGGGTCTGGATATTAGACCACTGTGTGAGAAGGGGGACGTATTTGTCAATAGAAAGATGTCGTAGGTTTGGGGCAAAGTCTGCGGCGTTCCAAAATGCACTTTTGTGAGAACGTACACAAAGAGATTCCGAGGGAGAAAGAGTAACACTACGTGAGGAAGAGTCGACGAATGATGCCCTGCGTAGCAAAGGTAGACATCCAGGGCGGAGGGATAGAATGGGTGTTTCATGATGCATCGCAAATTCAAAGGCGACGTTTTGCCATCTGGAAGCGTGCTGAACCAGCGTATTTGTTAAATCGTACACTCGGGTATTTTCTTGGTAGAGACGAGATGCGCGACAGTTACAGTGGTATTGGCATGTGCAGCATTCTGTGGTCAGAGAGATAGTAAGGGGTGTGTGACGCGACCGTTCGAGCCATTGCGCAAGGATGGAGGGATGATAAGAGAGGCAACCACTAAGGAGGAGCGTAGCCCAAATCCAAGGCAAACCTTCGGCGACGAAGCGCCAGAGTCGGCTGACATGCGTGAGATTCATCGGAGACGAGCCGGCGTGGAAGGACGTGTAGTATCGAACACGATGAAGGGGGCCATCTTTCTCTTTCATGGAATCGATGGGGCCACTAGCGAGAGTGAAGATCTCCCCGAGCAGCTCAACTGGGAGCTTGGCGATGGGAGATGGTAAACGAGTGTTTCGGTTCGTGAGGACGTTAAAGACACCAGGTCTTGAAGAGAACGGGTTCTGAGAAATTCTTGCTGGCGAACTGGAGGTGGTAGCAGACGCGGTGCCCACAATCGAGTTCTAACACGAGATGATTGAGATACAGCGTCAACTCCATGACGATGAAGAAAAACACTTACCGCGATCAGATTTGGCAGTAGAGTGAGATAAGTCATCGTAGAAGAAGAAAGCGAGATGAGAGAGAGTGAAAGTGGAGACAGAGTAAGTTTTTCGTGAAAGAAGAGTCCAGCTCCTTCAGGCAGTCCGGTGGGTCAGAATGGGGACAAAGCAACGCCAACTTGACAATGGCATTTTTATACACCGCTTCCCAGCCATAATAAATCCGACCTGGCTTATCTCAAGCAATGCCTGCAAAATATAAGGATGTTGTCGGGGTTAGCTGCATGGAATTCGACCCAGAACTTCGAAATATAAGGGTTGTGTCATATCGTTGGCAAAGCGTGTTACAGCCGGCATCACGTCGATTCCACATCTTGTAAGTCAACAGCTTGATATTGAACCATGTCCAAAGATGTGTGGATGGTGTTTAAGATGAAACCAAAGAAGTTGTACAGTTGTCGTATGTAGTTGGTGGCAAAGGTTCTGCAGCCGGACACTCTACATCCGATGCACCTTGATGGAACTGCGCCAACCCTTATATTCGCGGGAGATTATTGCACGGTTTAACAACTCTATGGATCACATATGTGTTAGACTTGGAGTCCAGGTAGTATCTTCGCAGATTCGTATCCGAATAAAGTTATATCGCCAGCAGTACAGAAGGCTTTCCAATTACATTAAATACCGAATCTTCTATGCGATGAGTATGCTGTATTGTGTCTCTACAAGTATGATATGTTGTATGCAAAAAAGGAGTGTAACAAGAAAGCAACGAAGGTGGGGGGTAGGCATGGAGGGAAAGGGGAGGGAGGGTAGGAGGGATGAAGGGGTGTCCGTAAATCGAAAAAAGGTATACCGTATGTAAGTAAAGTCCAAAATTTCATGTCCGAAAAATCAATTTTCTCTCATACAGGAGGTTGAAGACAAGATCCAGTCTCATCCTCAACAAGCAGTCGTCAAACCGTTCAGAGGCACTGTCTGTTCAAATCCACCCACAGCTCTTGAATCCGTCCAAGTGGTCAGGTTGGGATTCGTGTAAGCTTCGCTGTACCTGGAAATATATGCCTCTGTTGGGAAATCTTTTGGAGAACAACCAATGTTCATTTGGTCTTCCTCTTGATACACTCGTATCCAATCGACTTTCATCGTGGCGGGGAAGGTAAGCTCGGTCGGGTCGAAGGTACCAAAATTTTGTGACATCCCCAAGTTCATGATAAGGTACATGGGTTCCTGGGGGATAGACCGAGGGCCGATACCAACATGGGAGTTAGACCCGATGCCGGGTTGAAGGAGAGTCCATGCGAGGCTGCCATCGTTGATCCAGGAAATATAAGCATTATCAAACCCTATAAGAACTACGGTTAATAAAAGTGGTATACATGAGGGCTAGGAAGGTACGAACCAGGCTTGTATTCAACGCCATAGGTAGCGAAACAACCAGTTGCAGGGGCAAACTCGTAACAGTTTTGGTTGGACGTTGTCACTATAGAAGTGGCTTCCTGGTACACATTGCCTTTGAAACCATTCAATTTACTGATAGAGGGGTTTTCAATGACTGAAATAAAGTATGTGTGAGACTTGGTTGAAAAAAGTGGAATCAACCACATTATTATCAAGCCATACCTGCATTCGTAGCATTATTCCACGAATAATGTTCGTCAAACGGCGCAAACTGAGCGCTCTGTGAGACTTTCCCGACACCATCTTCAACCTGCGCTTCGAAGAAATCGATCTCAGGCGCTGCGCGACCAACGTAGCTGTTGCCACGCTTGGGACCGGGGTGGGCATCATCTTGACCACCACATGTGCATGCGCTAAGTCGTTGACCAGAGAGGTAGGAAAGAGAGTTGGCGTATTTCGGGTCGCCCTCCGTTGTTGCAGCAGCAGGAACACCATTAAGACTCTGATTCTTCAAAGTACCAACATCGCTACAAGATAGGTTAGAGTCTTAATTGAGCAATATGAAACTGTGAAGCCGACAAGAACTCACCAAGAATCATAGCTATATGGCCAAAGTCCATCCAAACTTGCACCATAACCAGCGCGTCCAAGATTCCCCATCATCCAAATGGCTGGCCATAGTCCGTTGACGTTGTTAGCACCCGGAAGTGTAACAGACGCCTCAACGTAGCCACCGGTAAAGCAGAACTTGTTCCAAGTCGCCATCATACCTCCCTTATAGTTTAGGTCGTGGTTGTGCGTGGCATCCGCTCGTTCAAGTCTGATTTCCAGATGACCGTCTTTGGTAGTTATCTGACCGGGGTCGTACCTTTGGGGAAAGGACGGTAAGCGCTAAATGATTGAGTACAAGAGGAAGCAGGCACATACCATTCCAGATTGTTGGTTTGCCAGTAATGCAGGTCGACTGCTTCCCAATATGGGTCGTCACCAGGATAAAATGACCGTCCATCTTGACTGAACTCGTCAGAGAAAACAAGAGTCTGAAGGAAAAGAATAAGCTTGGATGTTAAGCGAGACAAGGATGCAATAGGACAAACCATTTGTTTGCCACTCCTTGGGGCTTTTTTAGAATGTGCCTCTTTGGGAGTATCCTTATCGATTAATCCAGAATGAATAGTCATTTCGGGGACCTGCAGATAAAGAGAGTCAGCTTCAAAGCCCACGGTCGGCGATCAGATAACACAGGGGATAACAGCACTGCGGCAAATCCGGAATGCCACAGGAGGCTATCACCCAAGGTTTCTTTCGAACACTCACCTGCCCACTCGCATTCAACCCTCCAATATTGAACGCGCCGTTCGTGCTCGGCGGTTTCTCAAGTATCGCACTCGTCACTGGGTAACCAACACTAGAACGAATCAGCACTGCAAGTTCTCCAGTCGAATTTGAACAAGGGAAACCGTACAAGGCACCGAATATTATCAAGATGAGGACAGCCAAGCAGCCAACATCTCTAAAACCGCGCCAATTCAAACTGAAGAATCCTGCTCGACGAAGATGCTTCGTTTGGGCCCACAACTTGGGGTCTGGATTATGCAGCCAGTCGTCGTCCTCTTTCTCGATGGTCATTGGCATAGCAGTCGGCAAAATAAATGGATCGAGCTAAACAAAGTATTATGATCAGGTGAACGCCTTCTCTACACGCTATGAGGTCACTGACTCTGCCACTTCCAACGGCACTCTGGTTTTCGCTAGACCCAGAAGTGTTGAGACCTGCGGTGAGATTTCGTCTGGAGGAGCTTGGTCCCAAAGAACCGTATCTTGAATCAGAATTGGAAAGATCTTGAACAAGGTCTGGCGAACTTCCATAAGGTGTTCTAGTACCAGCCGTTGTCACGGAACGTTTGGTTGATAGTGTCCTTCTTGAGGACGAAGGGAGGAACGGAGCAGAAGTCCTTGGCGTAGGGGGCATGAAATGAGCGTATGGCTGGACTGGAGAGCGGCCACTCAAGTCTGAGGAAGCCGACGAGGCCTGTGAGAGCCGTTCGGTTTCAGCTTGAGGTTTGTAGGCAGTAGGTGGGTTCGACATTGTGTGGTATGCTCAGCAAGCCCTATCAGCTGCAGAATATCCCGTAGAACGTCACTCTGCAAGTTGTGGTGGTGGTTGCGAAGAAGAGGAAGGGGTACAAAATAGCAATGAGACCGATGGACATATCCTCGGAACGGTCTCATCAAAGACTACAGAGAATCTTTTTAGTCGCTGCAACGTCATTGTTTTGGTTCCCAAAAAATCTGTTCAGTACTTCAAGCTCTTGTGCCTTGCTTAGGAAACAGCTCAATTGGCTGGAATTTCGATACTGGAAGGACTGCGTAACAACCAAAAATGAACACATGCAAATGGCAACGGCGCCTACCCACCGCCCCCGACTGTCTCAGTCCGCCCGTCCATATTGCCGTCCTCACTTCAAGTCAATTTTAAGATGTAAATCGAAGCCACAGCACTGGGGTCCCCCAAATCCACGTGGAGTAAGACTGATCGTTCCACGTCGTCTTCGGACGCACAAAGCGACCAAGAAACACGGGGCAACTAAAATCAGGACTGAAAGGCGCTGACGCAAAATTTTTCCAAGGATGTACGAAACTTTAAACTCAGTGTATGTTACAAGTGTGTAGTAAACAATAAAATTTGGCCCAAACCCGTATCAAATCCAGGAGTGACAGAACCAGACTGGTCGAGGACATGACTGAGATCTCGTTTAACCGTCCAAGTCCGCTGCCCCAGGCGTCTCCGATGGACGCTAGCCGGGCAAGAAGAAGGGACGGGAAAAGAACTGGGGTTCATTCCACATAGACTTACCAGAGGATGAGTGCTATGAACGGCCGACCAATCAGAAGTAGGAGAAGAATGTAAACTCGTGGGTTACCGCCTAAAGGAAATAATTCAAGACCCTACTACGGCTAAACGAAGCTTCCCAGCTGTGTCGGAGGATATCGAGGGTTCAACATTCAATAATCGGGCGAAGTGATTCCTTAAAAAGGGTAACTTTTGACTGGGACTTGTCCTGGCACGTCATTTGACACGGTTGAATTGTGAGAAAAAGCACCGACTTTGAAAACTAAAAATAATCTCCACAACGGTAATTTAAGATCTTTGTCCCTCTAACGAAACGATTGATTGTGCTCTCTTCAGCAAAGTAAACGCACTCGCGATTCGCAAGAGCCTGAATGTCGAAACGGTGAGCGGATGCCGCATGTCCTTGTCACCGCGACCGCGTTTTGACAAGCAGCCCAAAGGCACAAAACAAGTTCCATCGGGTAGGTTGAATGACAGGACATTTACACCCGCCGATGTGAATGAATTTGATGCTCGATGGGCAAGTAGGTAAGGAGTGAAGACCAGCTGGCCAGATACATATGAAAACAACAACAAAGAGCCCTGGACCATCTGAGCCGTTCGTACAAGTCTATTTCATTCAAATAGAGAAGTAGTAAATCAACGATTCCACAGATATTCACTAACATGAAGCAAGCGGAAACGAGAGGAACCTTACCACCAGCTCGAAAAGACCTCCAACCTTACCGATATTGATGATGGTTGAAGGGGCAAGCCAGGCCTCAGCACAAGGTTGCATCTTCCCTTCATCATACCAATTCCCCCATGTTCAGTTACACTAATTGGATGGATTGATAATCTTCGTAAAATGTCTTTTTGGGTCAACTTCCTCCCTCCCGGCCTACGGCCAACGAGCACAAATACGTTTTTTCTCTCTTCGCGTAATTGGTGACTCGAATTTCGAACCCATCATCCACGTTCCTCTTGAATCTTGCTCTTAACATTCACGATGCCAATGGATGGAAAAATCGAAGAGGATTTGACCAATAGAATCGAATCTGAGGATAAAAGGAAAGAGTATCTTGTCCTAGAAAAAGTGCAGCTTGGTGCATTAATTTTTGGAATGTTTTCCATCGGGTGAGTGTTTTATTTGCTCTCATCCTTCGCTCAACTGGATCAAAATGCTAATCAGAATGTATAGGTGGAACGATGGGACGCTTGGTCCATTAATTCCTAGAATTCAGGAGTATTACCATGTTCGTTGCTTTGTCCCAAACACTCAAAACGTTCAAGATATTCAACTTAGTATCTCCCATAGGTCAACTATACTATAGTATCTCTCGTTTTCATCTTTACTTTCGTCGTATGTTCCTCAGCCATCGCTGTGTTTTCGACTTTTTCAGCTGACCACCTCAATTTCTAGGGGGCTATGATCGCTGCCTTGGCCAATGTTTACTTAATAGACCATCTTGGATTTGGAAATATTCTCCTTTTCAGTAAGTTGAGGTGCCTTTTCTCTTCCTTGAATATCGTCGTTCATTCAATTCTATAGGTATATCTATGGCTGCAATAGGATTCGCCTTGCTTGCGCCAGCACTGCCATTTCCTGTCTTCCTCGTTGCATATGTTTTTATAGGTTTTGGAATGAGTTTAAACGATGCTCAGTGTTCCGGGTACGTTGCAATGATGCCGAGAGGACCAAAGACCAAGATGGGATTTTTGCATGCAACTTATGGTGCACTTTTTTTTTTTCTTTGTCAAATTGACTGTTAACTGACAAAGAACGATCTTAAGGATGTGGTGCTCTCGTAGGACCTATCGTATCCACACAGTTTTCAAAGATGGAGCACTGGAACTATCATTATATCGCTTCTGCTGGGTTAATGCTGCCCATTATAATAAGCCACCTTTGTGTCTTTCAAGGGCAATACCAAAACGGTACTTGTCGCCTACAATGAATTCCTTACTGCACTTGCTGATTCTTTCGCTACAGAGTGTCTGCGCAGAATCGGCAGGGAGCCACCAATTGAGTCTGCCCCGATCAGTGCTGAAAGCCATGCAAAGTTCCGGCAGATTTTCAGGAATAAGGCCATGTATCTACTCTCACTCTTCCTCCTTGCCTACGTTGGCCTAGGGAACACGATGTCAAGTTGGATCGTGACATTCTTAATTAAGGAACGCGGTGGCACACAGAATTCAGGATATGTTAGTGCTGGATTTTACGGAGGTCAGGAAACAAAATTTCTCCCTGGGTTTCCCCTTTTCTCATCAAAGTGTTGAACCATACAGGTATAGCACTGGGACGGATAATCCTGATTCCGGTCAACAAGAAACTCACTGAACAACGGGCAATCTACTTATGGACACTTCTCTCCATCGCATTCCTCCTAATCTCCTGGTTAATCCCAAAATTCTTAGCGACAGCCATCGCAATTCCCTTAATGGGATTGACTAGTGCGCCGTTCTACCCTATAGCTATGAACCATGCAGCAAGAGTGATCCCGCCTGAGATTTTGACTGGCTGCATTGGGGTCATCGCTGCTATCTCGTTTTCAGGAACTGCTGTTTTTCCATTTTTAAATGGGGCGTTGACTGAGAAGTTCGGACCAGGGTGTCTAAACCCATTGTACGTTTTCCTCGATTTTTTGGCTAAGGGAGCGTTTCTCACGGAGTTTGGGGTGCTTAGGTGTTTGGCCCTGTTGATGTGTATTGGGGGTATTTGGTGGTTAATTCCAAAGGAGATGGTAGCCAGTGAGCCCGTCGTGACTTCGCCCAGCGAGGGCGAGAGCGAGAAGACGAGCGAGGCATAAGTCATAACTTCAAATAGTTGCAATGCAAATTTGTGGATGACATAGTCAAGCAAATATTGTACATCTAGCAAAGTTTCACCCGTTATGAACAAGACGGCGAGCTCCCGTTTCTATAACTCAACCTATTCCAGATACACTATGCTCCAAAAAGATTCAGTCTGGAGCAAGTGAGTATATTCCTACATGCAACGTGAAAGCAGAAACATACCAGAAAAGTTTAGCGCAGCTTGGCGTTGGCTCAAAATTGTTTCTGCCTGCTCCCAAATGATTTCTTCAGAACCTTTCCCAAATGATTCCATAAACCACTTCAACTTGCTCGCAGGCCATACAGGCAGAAACTTAGACCACTGAGGATCTCCAGGTATGCTTGGCCATGGTGTCAAGGACACAACAAGGATGCGAGGATCCGCACGGCCGCTGAGGAGGCCGACAACCTCACGGTCTTCATACCATTCACCGCTCACAACACTCGAGGCTGTCTTCATGGTCTCTGTTGGGAAGGGATTTGTAAAGTTGACCCAGATGAGACAGGTTGTGCAAGACGGAGGAAGACTTCCCGAAACATTGCTTTTCAGTTGCCGGATGGATGTACCTAAGTTTGAAGAGTCCGATTGTGTCATAACTAGGAAGTGGGTAAGACGATTAGGACGTTCCCTCCTCAGCCATTCGTTGACATTATTCACGACGCCAATGGAGGGTAAACCCATATAAACATGACTAAAACGGTTTTCACCTGGCTCGTAGAGTTGCGAATAGGGAACGCCGTGAGTCAATGAAGAGAGCATGTCGTGATGAAGATGTTTTGTCTTCTTGGTATAGACCATGCTGTGAACCCGTCGAATATCTTCACCTTCGAAACGGAGAGAGCGAAGATTCGGGGCATTTCCAAGGATCTCGTCAAGTACATCATCTCCGTGTACCCATTCATGGGCATCGAATCTCCACCAACCTCGAGTGACTGCAAGGGCAAGGAGAAGAGAACATCGTTCGGGGAATTGCTTCTGTGAGCGTCGGTAAAGGTAAGCTTGGCTATCAGAGCCGAGCGTGACAAAACGGTAAAGCAGGGGTTCTATCCTGTTGATCGGCTGAGTACATGTTCCAGACGAAGGAGGAAAAGCGAAAACAAACCATGGTCGGGTAGACTTTGAAAGTCGGCAAAGTGCAGCTGCAGTACCCTGATCCTCCAATGCGACAGCTTCAAGGATCGAGCGAGCAAGGTCGGTAGAGAGGTCACCGAAACGGAAGGTGAGCCTATCCATTCAAACGCTTGAGGCTAGGCAGTATGTGGTGGCTCGAATCAAAAAGGTGTGCTTTGACAAACATCTCCGCAGAACCCCAAAAAGACAAACGAAAGCAAAAAGATAAGATAAACGGTTTTCGAGACTCAAATTCTGAATGAGGTGATGGTGGTCGAAACGAAAGACGCGTCTGTGTAGCGCTAAGAGACTGCATCCTGGCTGAGAACCACTATGTCCTCCTGTGGCAATCCTAACATTGAGGGGGAGGCGCTCATGGAGCGTATGTTTATCTTTTTTTTTTTTTTTGGCTTACACCTTCTGAGTTTACATTGATCAAGGTCGCCCTATCTATGATCGGAAGAAAGACTGCCTAAAGTGTAGAGAGCGACGAGGTAATGTCATAGTTCGACACGCTGTGTACTGCAAGTGTGTTTCGCTGTTTTTCTATTCATAATCCAATTTATCTCAAATATGGTCTTCAGGGAATGTTTTCACATAGTCGTGAACACCAAGTTTCGTAAGGCAATCACCCTTCCCAAAGCAAAGCGTGGGGAGACGACGCGACCAGAAGGGAACTTGCTTCTAGGATTTTCCGGTGGATTAGGATCCAGCGTCCTTCTTGATCTGGTACACAGCTCTTATTATGAAGCACGGGAGGATGTTTCTTCAGAGTCTGACCCACGTCTACGGCCATGGACGAGAGCTATTGTATGCTATGTGGAAATTTGTGCTGCTTTTTCTCAGGTGCGTAGCTCGATTGATATGGTTACACCGATCCATTTCTGAATTACAATCTAGCTAAATGATAGAACGGAGGAGATGCGTATGACAGCTTCCAGATACCCCAATTTTGACTTCGAAGCAATTCGACTGGAGGATGCTTTTGACTCGAACTCAGCGGCTGCAGTAGACTTAGCCAACGAAGATCTCAATATTGTCAATCTCTCTGAATCCTCGTCCTCAGATCCTATTACAAGGCTCCGCAATTACCTCTCTGCACTCCCAACCCAGACAGCAGTCGCCTCTGCAGTCCAAACGCTTATTCGTGTTCTTCTCCTTCAACGAGCCAAGGCAGAAGCATGTACTCACGTATTCCTTGGGACCTCGTTGACCTCCGTTGCCGTCAATTTGATTTCGTCAATATCTCAGGGTGGAGGTTTCACCGTCCGTGAGGAAGCCGAGGAACTATGGACACAACCTCGCAGTAAGAGACGGATTATTCTCACTCGGCCTTTGCGAGACATTGGAAGCAAGGAATGCGCATATTGGGCTTGGTGGATGCAACTGCCTATGGTCGGAAAGTCAGCAATCCCAGACCATAAGCAGAGCATTGGAACGCTCACAAAAGGTAATATTCCATTCGAATCAAGTGATGAATTTAGCTCATATTCCATCCCCCCTAGATTTCATTACTGGGTTAGAAAGAGACTATCCATCAACTGTGTCCACTATCACGAAGACCTGTGCGAAGCTAGCTCCGAAGAAGGGGACAGACAGCACCTGCCTGCTTTGTCAGCGCCCCGCTCAGCATGGTGTGCAAGAATGGAAGGCACGAATATCGATCCGAACCAGGGATGTTAATGCAGACGAACTGGCCGTTCCGGCACCAGCTTCATCGTTGATGCCCTTTCTCTGCTACGCTTGCCATACCACGTTGACAAGTCGGAGCAGCCGAGGCGCAACTTCAGCCGGCAAAACCACGCAGGTTGTGCCGCCATCATGGGCTATCAGAGCCAAGGAAGAACTGTGGGTGGAGCGGCGTCTGGACGAGACTGCACAGAGAGCGCAAGTTGCAGAGTTTCTTCTGGACGATGCTGAGTAGATGTACATCTCTGATCCGCTCTCTGTCTATTTTTTATGTGCTGTTTTCTTTTTGTTCTTTTTGTTATGGTTGAACCCGGAAGTTAATAATGGAGGTTAAAGACGACGCATGGGATTGGCGCGGTGGGGCCATTTATGATCGGCGCAGCGAGAAACTGAGCGGAGCCTATTTTCCTCGCTTCTCTTCAACTTCCCCGTTTGTCTTTATCGCTGAGCCTTACCTCCATTTGCATTTCTGTCCTTTCTTTACGCCACCATGGCGATGTCGCCACCAGCCCATCACACTCGCTCGATGACCCAGTCGACTTGCTCGAGCAGCCAGTCTTCCCTTCCGCTCTATGCCAGCCCTAAGGATCCATCAGAACAACCTCTCCGTCGTCACAGATTACACCCTTGCGAAGTCTTTCGCGGTTGGCAATATGTCCTGTTTGGTTCCTGTTCGTGTCTCTTTTTCTTGTGGCAATTTATATCTTGCATCTCATACATACGTTTCTGTGCCACAGATTCCAACATTCTTATATTTATTGTCCCCGCCGCTGTAAAGCTCCCTTCTCCCTCGAATATGTCTGATTGGCTAAATCAACAATATCAAGTGGTCTATTCGCTTCGCATTTCCCAACTCCCCGGTCCTCATCTTCTCTCGTATGTCTCCTTGCGTACTTTTCGATGGACTTTCAGGGACATTATTGGTGTTTAGTTTGCCTCTTGGCTTTGATCCCTCTAGTTAAGCTACATGACCTCTGCGTAAGAGAGCTTGCAAAAAGGATGGGAGGTAGTAAGGCTGGATTGATGAATGCAAGCTTGGTAAGCCTTTTGTTTTCTTAGGTTGGGGTATGGTACTCATTATCTACGCAGAGTAATTTGTGCGTTCCATTTTTTTTTCCGTAGTGCGCCGACATGCTGATATCGAGAAGGATTGAGCTTGTGGTAGCTGTGAGTTATAATTTCATACTCGGACGTATATTCGCTCATCTTTCTGCTAGGTTAGCGCTCTTAGACAATGCGAGCTTCGTGTGGTGCAAAGCTCTCGTAAGTATTCTGGACTGCTCTTGTCCTATCTACCACTCAAAACCGAATAGTTGTAGGAGCGATCTTGACCAAGCTCCGTATGTCGTCTTCGGATAACATTACCGCATCATTACTCAAGCTTAACCATAGTGCTTGTCCTTGGATTATCGCTGTTTGCAGGCGGCAAGTTGTTTGAATTGTCGCCTTCTCGGTTATTGACACTAAGGCGAAATTGTGAGGACAGGTATCAGATTTAAGGAGCAAGGTTTCAATCATAGTATGTGGAACTACTTCTAAAATTCTTGATCATTTCGATTCTCAGCGGTCTTAGCGTCAACACAAGTCAACTCATCTCTTCTGTCCATTGGTGTCGGTGCCGTTTTGCTTCCAGCAGCGTATCATTTTTCGTTGAGCGGGGGGAGTGATGCCGTGAATGATTCACAGAAAGCTAATATTCTCATGATGAGTCGAGCGGTCTGTCTTTATCTACATTTTTATTGTCAGCTTACGATTGAACGGGGAGCAGGTTTCAGCAATTCTCCTTGTCAGTACGTTATGCGCATATTTTTCCAACCCCGCGTAGCTAATCTCGCCGAACAGTCTATTCGATGTACCTCATCTTTCAACTGTTTTCGCATTCTCATCTCTTTGAGGATACTGGAGAGAAAAGTCACAAGAATGAAGTGCCTGAGATCTTCAAGCATCCGAATGCAAGCTCCATTTTCAAGCGGACCCCCAGGCTTGGGAGTAAAACAAGTTTAAGTGAAATCAAGAATACCAGTTCAGCGATACCAGAGTCAACAGTGCCTATCGACTTTTTCAGCGAAAAGCACCCTGATGATCCGTCAAGAGGACTCCCGTATCCCCAGCCGCCCTATTTGGGTGGTTCAGCGACGACAACTATAGCTGTCTCCCGCTCTTCTGAAACATTGGCTGGTGACATTTCACAGGACTTTTCCGATACTGAGAAGAAATCAGGTCTTACGTTTTCAACTGTTCGACTCGTTGGAAGAGAAGAGAACCCAAATACCCCATATGAGCTTCCTTTAACCCCGCCCCCAACAAGGACCATACACCGCGTCAATTTCTGCCGTCGCTCCTCCGCTGCGTCCTCCTCATCAGATGAGACTGAAGAAGAAGCTCTCAAATCGCCGAAGTTGAGCTGGCCGCTCACCATTCTAGTTATGTTTGTTGTGACAATTGTATGTGCGCTCTCTTGATAGTATTGCGTTCCAACTTTACTATGCTGCATTAGTCTGTTGCTGTCACGGCAGACTGGCTCGTCGAGGCAATGGACGAGACTTCAACCATTGTTTCCAAACAATGGGTGGGGTTGATTCTCATTCCAGCAGTCAGATCAATCGCAGGTGAGGTTTCCTTCTTGGGGACTCTGTTCTTTGAGAGCTCATGTCTGATCATTTTTAATAGAAATTATAACTGCAATGAATGTCTCCGTGAAGGATCAACTCCATCTGAGTATCAGTGTGGCTGTTGGCTCTACTATTGTACGTTGACCGCGTTGGCTCGGTTATTTATTCGTACTGACAAATTTACCCCTCACAGCAAACAGCTCTCTTCGTCATCCCGTAAGGTACTATTCGTCTAGACAAGCGTCTTGTTGACCATATTAATATCAAGGCTCATGGTGATTCTTGCTTGGATTATGTCTAAGCCTCTTAGTCTCCTTTTCGACCCTTTTGTTTCCCTTGTACGTTTTGAGCTATTGTCTATTGTCTCCGAACTAAAACATGTATAGGTTCTATACCTCGCTGTTCAAACCCAGTCCTATGTTGTCAGCGATGGAAAGTCAAATTGGCTTGAAGGCGTAATCCTTGTTGGTTCGTGTTTTAGAGGCTTTCCCGCTCATCAGCTTATGAATATCGTCTGTTAGGATTCTATGCTATTACAGCAGTTGCATTCTGGTTTTATCCAGAGGCACATTCTACATTCCTCGATTCCCTAAGCACTTGCACACCATCCCCGGACTTGATATGAACATCCAAATACTACATTTCTAGAGTTCTACTACACCGTCTCAACCATCGGACTTTAAGCCATTAGCCACACCAATTTTGTTACAATATCATCCACGGAACAATGTTCATGATACACTTTCAGCTTTGCGACGTGATACAGGCAGTCCGAGAATCTCAAGATAGTAGAAACGCGTCAAAACCGTTCTGCGACTGTTTTCCCAAAAAAATAATTGTCTGGATTGCTCTGGAAGTAATTCTAGCTGGATATGGATATTGTAAATGATGTATAATAAAAAAGTCTGGAGTCGTCCACAACACATGAATGACACCTTGGTCGAAAGGAGTGCAAACGCGCGCACGTGCCATTGAAGTCTCCTCTTACCATCATGGGCAATCGGTCGATTTCTCCCGACATCAAGCGACGCGCGTTATCTCTTTGGCAAGAAGGATGGTCCATTGATGACGTATGCCGTATATTTCGCGTTTCCCGAGCTAGCTTGTACCGCTGGAACGCAATCTTTCAAGAACATGGTGATGTTGTCAAACCACCATCTCTTATCCTTGGTGCTCCTCGTAAAATTGGTATCGCAGCTATTACAGCAATACGGGAAATCTATGAAAATCATCCCGATACTTATCTTGATGAACTCCAGTGGTTCCTTCGCGTCTTGCATGGTATAACTGTGTCCGTCTCGACTCTCCGCGATACACTGCAGAAGCTTGGTCTCTCGTACGAGAAATTGAAGAAACTTGCGAAAGAACGTGACGATCATCTACGCGCTGAGTGGAAGACTATGCTTGCCGAAGAATTTTCGGGTGATGCTTTCGAGTTTGTGGTGGTTGACGAAACCTCTAAGAACGAGCATGAAATCCTCCGCCGTTATGGACGCGCTCCTGTCGGTCAAGACACTGAATGGCAAGAAGCATGTGCACGATACTCCATGGTGGCCGCTATAACACTGGAGGGTTGTCTTGCCGCCGATATTGTCGAAGGTTCATTCGATGGTGATTTGTTCCCCGATTTTTTGCTGAACCAAGTGGTAAAGACTTATTTTAACGTCCCTTTTACCCACAACCTATTGGTGTCTAGTTGCCGCAAATGAACCACTACCCAGATAAGCAGAGTGTCCTCGTGCTGGACAATTGCCGCTTCCGCCATAATGACATAGTATATGAGGCTTGTAAAGGAGCTGGTAACATCATTATTCTCTCTTTTACTATTATATCTGAGCCTTCTTGTTTAGGTATTATGCTTCTCTACCTCCCACCATTTTCCCCGGACTTGACGCCCATTACGGAGAGTTTTAGTACTTGTAAGGGCAATATTGGATAAATCCTTGAAATTTTTGACAAGATATACTTCAGTGAAGGCCTATCTGCGACGTTTCAAGGATAAATTGCGAGTCGATGACGACCCAATCGGTGCTCTCCATGATGTAACGGCCTACATCACTCCGGAAATGTGTGTCGAGTGGTTCAGGCATGCAGGATACTTGTTCGACGAATAAATTACATTTCTTTGTGTCAAAAATTAGCATTTTAGAACTCTAACAAGGCGTTCTCCATTGTGGAAGATAATTGCGAGCACACGAGTGTAAGCGGATCGACATGACCACATATTGACTGTTACACCACAAAAGGAATATATTAGTGAAGTTTGTCTTGACTGATACAATGGCCGTATGCTGGAGATGGCTCTGGGAAGTACCAGTCTTTACATCTAGCTAACTTGGATTGCAGATGATTTTCCTTTTTTGTTGATGAGAAATAGTTGCAAAATTTTTTGACCGCATCTCTCATTAGATTCCAAATTGTTTGTAAGTAACACTAATGTGGAGGGTTGTAAGACTTCGCTGGTTCAATTGCACTTCCTGTGTTCTCTCGACCATAATGACGATGCTCTAACCACGTAGTTTCAAGCTCTGTCCCTATCAGAGCGTCATATTTCCTCTCATGGCTGGCAAAGAAGAGCACCTATCCCGACTTCTACAGCCCACGCCATTGGCCATATCATCAGCTCGATGAAGCTCAATGCTATGTCTCAGCTGCGTCATATGGATTTCGAGGTCTTAGTCCGCTCATGGGGGGAGGAGCGAGTTTCTCCGCATCAGCTGGGACATACATTTCATCTACCCTCTTGTGAATCACGAGCTCAACGAGCTGGTTTGGTTGCACATCCAACAATGCTGGAGGAGCCCGACCGGAGTTTAGTTCGTTGAGATATTCGACGTTCTCCTGTATTTCGTAATCGAAGAATGTGGGACCAACGCTAAAGCCATTTTTCCAAAAGGTAAGTGAGCGAATAGCTGTTTCCAGACCTGGATCTGGTGTGCCAGCACTTTCTGGAGGTGGTTCATCTCTTTTAAGTATGCAGATTAATATGATTACATTCGTGATGCACCAAGAAAAAAAAGAACGTACAGAACTGCGCGATCAATTATCTGGCCAACTCGGACAAGTCCTTCGGAAGATTCAGGCTCTGGCCGGGATTTGGACTTGGGACCAGATGCTGGGACTGAATTTGACGTTGTGAGTTGACTCCTTGAATAGTGTAAGAATATAGCTAAAAACTCTAAGTCTGGACGCACCAAGCATTTTGGAAGCGGTTACTAGCAGAAGCGAAAAAGGACATTGTGGTCGAGGACCTAGGCTCAGTTCCGATCAAAATCAAGTTCCTTTTTGAGTACAGTGGTGCAAAGGGTATGAATGGCTGCGTCTAGGAAGTTTTGTTTCTCAACAGAAGTTGGACGGTAAGCCGAAGAATGAAAAGGAATTGCAACGATGTGGTTGCATCTAACAAACACCGTTTTAGGCGGCTGCGCTCTCATCAGAGCTCCCATCATCATCTCGTTGGCTTCTCTCATCACATGGCTCACAATGGGTTTTTTCGGTTACATAACACCGTTTTCTCACCCGGCGAGAACTTGCCTCTAACCACCACTATAACGACTCGAATCTCGAGTCCCTCCCCCCACATTCATTTTAACAGTCACTCCTTTCCGATCGCATAGCTTCTAGAGTAATGCTCTCTCTCAAATCTTCCCTCCTTGCTTGTTACCTAGCACCTCTCCTTGTTTCTGCTGTCCACATTGACACACCTGGACACAGACATGCCAACGTTACGCGTTCTCTCCATAAAAGAGGACAAGAATTTAGCTTGTATGACGGTGGCCCGTGAGTCTTTCTTCTTTGTGCTTCTCATTTTGTAATTATTGATTGGGTTTGTCTTTCAGTGTTGCCTGTGTAAATCCCTTGTTAATCATCTTGTTGTTTCTTTATGCTTAGTACATATGATCAGGGTGGTTCAGTTTCTGGATCAGATACCAATGTTAGTATGGTTTCAGTTGGAAATTGTCATATGTTGAACTCACGACCAAAAACTAATAGACCGTTGCATTAAGCCACTTTGTATGCTTTGAGAAGTTACTGTTAGTATATTTGACGCTTATTTTTTTTTTTTTTTTCAGCTCTGGGATGGTGGCTCGCACTGCGGCCAGAAAGTCACTATCCATGCTTATGGCAAGACTAAGACCGTTACTATCAGGGACGAGGTGTGCTTGTTTCTATTTTATATATAAGTAGAGATTCCAATTTCTTTAGTGCATGGGTTGTCACGAGGGTAAACTTGACATGACCAGAGGTCTGTTTGCCTGGTTCACTGGCGGCCCTACTGATGAAATTGGTATTTTCCCTGGGTCATGGTCTTTCGGTGGTAGGTTTTATTATTATTTTCTTTCGTTGATGGGTGACTAAGCTACTTATTTTAGACGATGAAGAGAAGAAGAAGGAAGAAGAGGCACAAAAGCAGAAAGAAGAAGAACAAAAGAAAAAAGATGAAGAAGCAGCTCAAAAGAAGAAAGAGGAGCAAGACAAGAAGGACAAGGTCTGTTCATTCTACGTTGATATGCTGCGTTCGCCGATTCAGTTCTGGGTTGCATTGATGACCTCACCCACTTCATTGAATCGGCGGGTGCCACGCATATAACGATTCCTTACGGGTCACTGACCAAAGTATAACAGGCCGCTGCTGCTTCTAGCTCCTCTGTTGCAGCTGCCAAATCTTCTAGTTCAGCTGCTGCTAAATCTGCCTCCTCCTCCGCATCTGCTGCTACTTCTGCTTCGACATCTGCTTCAGTCGCTGGTGCTGCTACCGACGCCATACCCACTGGCTCATTCATGGCAAACGCCAATTCGCTCCTTGTCCAGATCGGCTCGCTCGCTCTTGCAGGATATCAGGCCTAGGCTACAGCCTATACCCCCACACCACTAATATCCCAGCTCCCCCCTTTCTCTCTACAGGTTGTAGTTGTATCCCCCTTTTGTCTTGCTTGGGTTTTGTATCTGAAATTCAAGATACTTTTTGGTGATCTGGTTGTTTCTCTTATCGCCCCCGCGTCATCCTGGCTACAGGGAAATGTTATCACCCAAGCACTGACTTCGGCATTTGACGCGGTTCTCGTGGCGCCGTATCTCGAATGTCCTCGCAAGATTTCTCGTTCCCTTATGTGTGATTCATTTACTCATTAACTTTGGTGCTGCATCAGGAACGATTTTGGTCATCTGCCAAGACGGTGAGGCTCTCCGCAGGAACCGTTCCAAAGCCCAATGTAACATCCCTCGACGACTCCAAACCCAAGTGCTATTTGATGTGATAGACGAAAATCGAAGAAATTGGCCATTATGAGGCCGTATGTAGTTTTACGCCTTCTGGCGTACCCAGCAGCTTAACTTGGCCTCCAAAATTCGACTTGGCTGACCTACAAAATCTGGTCTAGACCTCGTTTTATGGTCGTAAACTTTAATACGCCCGCCTAAGATTTACGGCGTTGCCGTAACCTGTGACTCGGAGAGCGTGAAATCGCAACTCTGGACACAACCCATCCTCTCCGGAGTGGGCAGCGAGGCTGTCAAGTTCGATATAGCTTTTTAGGAGAGCGACTAAGTTTGCGTTATCTGTTATTTGCTTTTCCTCCTCCACTTTCTTTTTCAAGATTCCGAGACGTGTTGCGGGCCCTGGGCGGGACTTTCGGTTGAATGGCTCAATATCCTTCCTGTTGGCTCCAAAGGACTCTGATAAGTATTTTAATTGTGACTTCCGAGGACTCGCTAACGCGATATTGGTGGTGGCGTAACCTCCCGCGGTCCGCAAACCAGCTTGCTCGCTTTAAAATTCCTGAATGCGGTTGCTCCTCGGTTGTTCCTTTCTTGCACTCTATTATCCATGAGTCCCATTTTATTCATCGATGTATTGCGTCGACGAAGGCGATATTTCAAACTTATAACACCTCTGGTCCTCTTCGCTGTTGCAGTTTGGTACTCGCTTCAACAATTCGGTGTCGATCAACCAAGCTGGGTAGTTGTTCCTAACAGCTGGCCACAGCATCCTTTCGTCAATGAGTATGCGCATGTGGAAGAATGGCTCCCAGAACCACTGCCCGAACCGCCTCAGTCTACACCCGAGTGGCGAGTTCAAGAATCAGAGCAGTTGATGGATTTAAAAGGCCTGTTTGAGGAGAATTATGGCGTCGAGTGAGTTATTTTGCGTGTAATTTTTGAAAATTGATACTGACTACATATATTTGTGTAGTAATGTAGATCGTTTTGCGAGAGGATTCAATGCACCTGCGATAGATCGGCTTGCTGATTGTATATTAACCGATACGTGTGGACCTGGCGAACAAAGGGTTGTTATACTTGCTTCATACCATTTTTGTGAGTCGAATTTTTTTATCAAAGTCATTTGCATCTGACCGATGAGACCAGGTCGAGCATTGAGAGGCCATAGGAGCGGCGAAAATGTCTGGGCTCTCTCCATAATCGAAGCATTTACAGCTCTCAACTATACTCTCTTTTACACATACGGAGCCATGGACACTCTGCTCCTCTATCAGAATCTCCCCTCGCGTCTTAAGCCGGACGTTCGTATTCTTTGGGAGTACACCACTTTCGAGGATTGTCGTGTAAGGAACAACACGAATTACCTAAACATGGATCAGGAAAACGCAAAGGGCGAATGGCAGGTTGGGAAACAAGCGTGCATTAAACAGGATGGCTTTGAAGAAGGGATACCCGTTTGGAATTCATTCATGTTCTACTTTTGGAGAGAAGCACAGAGTCCGCTTGGCTCGCAGTGGACTCTATCTCCAGAAAACTATGCGGCTCAAAATGAAGATGGGAAGGGGAATCAGTACCTGGGTGAGCCTTCCATTCCTATCTCATAGTCAAACAATTTTGATATTGAACAACAAATCTTCAGGGTATTCAATCGAGTCTTTTTGCAGAAAACGCTCCTTCACTTCACACTCTCGAAGAGAACATCGTGCACTAGTCCTAGGAAAGCTGATGAAATTCTTCGACCCTCTGTCCAATGATCATTATCCTTGGAAAAACCCTGAACATCCCAATCAAGACCTTCTCAATTTCGTTGTCCCTCGAGTCCCGCTATCCATCTCTGGTCAACCATTCGCGTTAATCAGCACGGCCCATGACGAAGGAAGTGTTCCCCCGCCTGACGCAGATGAGAACTGGAAAGGTGCTGCTACACCTGTTGAAGTGATCCAAAATTTGGGATCTTTATCTCAGGCAGATTTTTATCGGGAGCTTGGGAAGAGCAAGGCGCTGTTGGGACTCGGACGGCCGGAAACTAGTCCCAGTCCGTATGATGCTTTATGCTTAGGAGTGCCGTTCATAAACCCGTATGATTTTTCCCTCATCGACTTCAGTTTTGTCAGGATATTAAATTACCACTTGGCAGGATTCATGACTGGGATCGAGATGACCCAACGAACAGGTTTAAGTGGCAGACTCAGCACGATCCGTTGAAAGCTCTTAGTCCTCCCTATGTGTACAATGTGAGGGAAGGAGACGCAGAAGGCTTAGAAGCTGCATTCAATTCGGCCGTGGCAAATCCAATTGAGCGGTTTATCCGTAAGCGGTTTTTTGCCTTTCAATTGTTGACTCAGTCCCTTAACTCTGTATATTTTATAGCTCCAGAGATGACAATAACAGCCGTAAAGGAGCGACATCGGCAATTAGTAGAAACGGACTGGAAGTCTAAAGCGAGGGACCTTGTCGAGAAGGAGTTCTGGAGTAGAGGAGAGACATTTGAATATTTGTTGTAATAGGACACTTTGTGTTGTTTATAGCCTGTGCTGCCTAGATTTTAGATCAGTGTAATGTCTGTTATACTACTAGTGAGTGGGGGGGGGGCAAACTGCGATTTCGAGCAGGTTGAACGAGGATGAAAATGTTGCAAAGAGCCCTTACAATTCAAAGTATCACAAAGGAAAGACCATGCTATTTTCATACATGGGAATATTCGGCATACGTCTTTCACCCCTATGTAGTTGTAGTATTGGTGGTATCTTCAGGATAGTAACTAGGAATGCCGTGGCTGATGTTATAAGACAATGGAGGGTTAGGAATAATAGGGAGTTTGTCCCTTCCATAACTCTTTTTCATCAAATCAGCCACCATTCTAAATTCAGAGTGTCAGTCCCCAAAAAAGAGAGTAAAAGACGAGAGAGTCCGTACCTTCCGAAGACAATGCTTCCGTTTTGGTTGAGGTGAGTGTTGTCGTCAGGTGTGCTGAGGGGAAGCTGGGTTAGGAAATAGGAATAGTCGGAGGAGCAATTTTTAAACGACTTGCCGGTTGAGGACATGGCAAAGAGTCGGTCCAAGAGCTTCACAATAAGTAATCGATGTTTGCCAAAGGTCAAGAAGGTGAGTGTGTTTTTGCTGAGCAATGAGCTTAGTTTCTAGTAAGAAAGACACAGATAAGCGATCCAGTTTATGACATTTAAAAAGAAAATTTGTCATACGGTTTGCCCAAAGTTCCAACCTAAAAGACCAATAAATTCATCAAGAATATGCGATAAAATGAACAAGACTGACGTGTCTGCGATGGTTCCATTGGTACGGAAAGATCTTCTAGTCAAAGGAGTAACGAGAATAGGCTCTCCGCCAATGGCTCTGTTCCATCAAATGAGCGTCCTCCCTTCCATTTCCTCAAAAACAACATTCTCACCTCAATTCATCAACCATCCAAGTTAAATTTTGTCCCATACTTTCAGGAGGAGCCTATAGTTATTGAGAAAGGGCCAAAAAAAAGAACGGAGAATGGACCTACGATCTTCTGATCGTTATGCCCAAACTGAATGGTAATCAAGGTTCTTCTTCCCAAAGCAACTTGACTTTTGACAACATCCACAGCATAAGCCCAATACCCATTCGCAACGAACGTCCCTGTCGTAGCCTGTTTTCACCCTTCATATCAATATCTGGTACCAAAAAAAAAAAAAAAGCAAAGGCCATAACACGAACCCCATTCTTAGCTGTATTCTCGCAAAATGTGTTGGGAGCAAGGGAAGAAGGGTCAGGAGGATCAACAGCGTTTGACCCACAAAATCCATTTCCCCATCCGCCGCCGTTCACAGTGGTGGCATTGTTCGTCGTACTGTCTCCAACCAATACGAACGCGACTTCTTTATGATGCGGATGACCACCTCCACCACTACCTCCGCCACCACGGACGCTCCAAGAGGGAGAAGGGATGGCATGTGAAACCGGGAGGAGGAGAGCGGCAACAAGGGTTGTCAATGGCAGAGACAAAACCATCTTGACGACAAGCACAGACACCTGAAGAAGGGGCAAAGAAAAAAGTTGCCGTCATATGTGAGGTGCCTTTAATACTCACAATCCAAAAAGCCACGCGAGCTTTTGGTGCGTGGGGATGGTGGAGAGGCGGGTCTTGTGACCGGCGGACCGTCTTCGGAGCCTGGCGGCGGGCGACTATCGTCGTCTAACTGCACTGAAAGAAGGCACCATGGATGCTGAGATATTCGTGGGAAGGACCGAAGGTTCGCCGCGTGGGATAAAGTTAGTAATTTGCTGAGGTTGAGAACGCGGAGCTGAGGGCCGTTCGGTAAGACTGTCTCAGCGCTGAAAGTTCTAAACATTTCTCGATATTGGCCCATGATACAAATCTATAGATAATATCTATCACCTGAACGCCGTTCAGTATTCCGAAAGCGACACCTAAAACAAGGAGCATACCTATTTGACCCATTCCAGGCTGCATCGCCCAAACTTTTCTCTTCTTCACCTCTGCCTCCTCGGAACTGTGCCCTCCATCCTCATTCAAAACTTCGATCCACTGTTCTTTCATAACCCCGTCCACTTCTCCACAGACAATCTTCACCTTTGGAAATGCGTTCCTCAAAATCTGGATCCCGCCTCCTCTGGCGACGAGCAATACTACGAACACAATCCTTTCTTCCCTCACGCCATGATCCAATAATGTCCGAATTGCCATCATCGCTGCTGCGCCCGTGCCAATCTGGGCATCGAGCATCAACACCCAGGCCTCAGAGGCGGTCTGACGCTCTCGAATGCACATGGGAAGATTGAGGTGCAAAAGCATCGGTTCACCACCTGTCTGTGCAGACTGAACAAGCATAGATCCGACAGGAATATCATTGATGCAGCGCTTTAGTCCACGCTCGAGAGCGCCGCCGGAACGGAGAACAGAGACACCACAAATGAGAGATGTCCCAAATTTCTTGCCCTTGCATACGGACTCTGCTGCCGTCGTGATCGTACAAGGAACGTAGGGTAAACAGCAGAGGGAATAATCGATGAGTTTCGTTGCTAGTCGGTCGAGGAAGAAAATGAAGTCTTCTCTCGACGTTGTCTCGTCGCGAAGGATAGTGAAAATCCCTTTGACTTGAGGTGTACTAGGGAGAACAATGAGGTTGAGATCTTCGATTGATTTGGGTCCAGATATGGATTTGGGGACAGCGAGTTTGGGACGGAAGTGATTGATACGTTCCGTGAGCTTTCTGCTGATATGAGTGACGATGAGTTCGATAGCGACGTTGTTGTTGTGACCGGGGACAATAATATCAGCGTTAGCTGCTGACGGTCGGACAAAAGTGTCGTAGGCGGGTTTCACATAGCGCAGGTATTGTTCAAGAATCCCGTTGACATCGCGCCCACGTTCCGTTACGTCGCGCTTTATTCGACGAGCGAGCATGATATCCGAGTCGCACTGGACGAAAACCTTGAGGTCATATAGAGACCGTAGCTCGGGGTCGTGGAGAGCCATGATTCCTTCAGCTTGAGAATGGTCAGTTGGAAGAGCGGGAACTCGAAATAAAAAAAAAAACCCAACCAATAACAATGGTAGCCCCGTAAAGATATTTGGTTTCCGGAAGTCGCTGATGCTCTGTGAAAGAATATATGGGAACGTTTGTCTGCTGACCGGCCTTGAGTTCGCGAAGACACTGCGCAAACAGAGGCATGTCAAGGGAATCCGGATGGTCAAAATCGTACAGGCTCTTGAATGCAAGTTCAAGTTCCTCTGGGGTGTGACGTTTATAGAAGCTATCCTGCATCCCATTGAGAATGGGTAACGTTGAATGTCAAACGAAGAGAGACTCACTTGAGATAGAATAACCACGGAAGGAATCGAGCCTAATGACTGGATGATTTGGCGTGCGACAAAGGTCTTGCAAGGGAATCAACAATGGCCCAGATAAACGAAGGAAATAGCCGGAAACCTTTCCACTAGCAGATCCACCTGTGTTAGGTTTAAACCTCAAACGGAGTATTGAGCGAAAGGGAAGCAGCCACCTGCGATCCCAATGACGAACGCGTCGCCCAGACGTTGACCATTCTCTCCATACCTTTGGTCATAAAATTAGAAGTGCTCCTACTGAATATCACATAACGTACCAAGGAGCTATGAATTAAATATCAGGTCAGGGAGAATCAAGGCTAATCGGATGGCTTACGGCGGCCATGTGAAACTAGGACTGTGTTTTTGGACTGCGCTGAGAGGGTCTTGGGCTTGACACTGGCTGAACTGTTGGTGAAAAGGCTGTCAGATGACCGAGTAAGTGTGGGAGGGGGGGGGTAGAGGCGAGGTCATGTCTGGAATCAAACAGGCGGTGACAAGCGCTGGCGAAATCAAGAAACTTGTTCCTCAACCACCACCATGACGCTCCTTCGCGTTGCATTCAAGGCCGCTGCACGTCCCGCAATGAGGCGCATGCCTGTCGCAGCACGTGCCATTTCCAGCACTCCTCTGCGAAAATCCGACCATGGTCCTCCTCCCACGCCTATCTTCGGTCCAGGTGCAAAAGACGGCACAGTCCCTACTGATTTCGAACAGGCGACCGGTCTCGAGCGTCTTCAAATGCTCGGTGAACTCGAGGGCTTTGATATTTTTGATATGTCACCCCTCGACTCCAGCCGTACCGGCACCTTGAAAGACCCCATCCTTGTCCCGTCCTGGGTGAGTCTCTGCTAGCACTTATCTTTGACTTATTTACTAATGTATACTCTTCAGGCTGACGACCGTATTCTTGGATGCACTGGTTCACCTGCAGACTCTCATGATACCTTGTGGTTCCACCTCTACAAGGACGGCGTCAGTCGTTGTGAAGAATGCGGCTCAGGTACTTCATCTCAATTTTCCATAAATGATTGCATTGTCTCAATTCTCTTTCTAGTGTACAAAATGGATTACCTGATGGAGGGCGAAGAGCCAGCCCATGCGCATCATTAGAGACCATTGAATTTCTGTTAGAGCCAAAAGAAATGAAAACGGGCCCCTTCTTTTCAAATCAAGAATTCCAATTTCCCATACCCTCTGGGTTTTATTTCTTCGACTTTTTCTGGCAGAAGTTCCTGAACAGGTAAGAATGGGTTCGTGGAATTCCCATCCTTGATAGCCAGTTCCGTTGTGACTTGCTCTTCGTTGTTCAAGACCTCCCATCCAACCGCAATGGGCTCATGTTCCTCACCAAACCAGGCAATAGCAACCTTCGCATTGTTATCCTTAGCCTTGAGTTCTTCTATCACCCCATCGAGATTCTCAAATGCTGTCTCAAGTACTGTGTTGAACAAATGGGTGCCTACTTCCAGGCTTGTGGTTGCCTCCATAGGCGGTGGAGAATTGGTCAGAACAGCAGACACATCAAAGTCTTTGCTCTTGCAATATTTCCAGCTTCCTTGTCTCATAGTGGGATACTCCACGTCCGTTGAATTGAACAATCTCAGCGACTGCTTAAGCAAAGGCTGCGAGTGCTTGGCTGATTCACTATCCGTTCCAGCACGGTCCAGAGCCAAATTTGCATGTCTCCACCAAAAGAAGTACCAATAGCTTGGTGGACCTCCTTGAATGTCGAAGTTCTTTGTTTCCTTTGGAGGGGCAAGCAATCTCGACAGGCACCCCCTGGCAATCATATCATGAGCCAGCCGCTCGTTCACTTGACTATACCATCTCTCTTGTTGACTCCAAACTGTAGAAAGGAGATGTTCCTTTGCCGATGAATGAGCAAGTTGGATGGAGAATTCATCGAGCCCAAACGGTGAAGGGATAGGCCGAAGGAGGAAAGGCGATGTGAAAACGGTTGCAATGAACGGAGATGCAAAAGTGAGGATGTGTGTTGGGTCAATGAACCTGTTACCAGATTCGAACTTGTCCTCGCCATCAGCACAAGCAAGAAGGTCGACAATCTCATGTGCTTTAAGTGGCCTCATCGCAAATGTCAGAGTACGCAGAATGATGAGAGCAAGATGACGATTGGTTTGGGGAATGACATTTTCCAGGATGTGGTCGTATATGTCATGCAGCGTGTCGGGGAACGCATTGAGAGCCTTATAAAGCTGACCCTGCGTCTCGACTTTGTGGATTGTTGAGACTATGCATGCAGCCACCCTAAACCTAATAACCAGGGAAAAAAGATAGGTCAGTTATAGAGATAAAAAGAAGTAAGGTGACTTACACTCCCTCTGCCTTCTTCCCAACAAACTTCCTAATATGCATGCATTCTTCTTTTGGCCAATTTTTCCACTTCCTTGTATCAAGCTGGCCCTCAATATACTTATCAATATCCTTTTTCACAGCCTCCCTTGCTTTCCCTCCATCCCCCTGCAAGATATCATATGAGAACTGGACATAGCCCTCTAGTGCATCTCGAATATCTTGCTGGTCTCGGCTTGTTAACATCACCTTTGCATGTACAGCAAGAGATGCGAGGAACGAGATGACATGCTTTCGTTCGTTTTCGGGACATTCGTCGATCCCGTCTACGACGATATAGACAGGTGTTGAAGAGGAGGAGGAAGATAAGAGGTGTTGAAGAGCAATTTTCAACTCTTCGATCCTCAATTTTTTCATGCCATTCTCGCTAGCCGCATGCAGTCCTTGCAGGTGAAGCGGATCGAGTTTCATCAGTTGACGGACGAGCGTACGGAGCAGCGTGGTGAAGCTGAGCGTGATTGGGTGGGAAAAGTCGAAGTAATAATACGCAACATAGGGCGATGGAGTTAGATTAGTAACGTGGTCGATCGCTACGGAGCTGAAGGGAATGATTAAACTTTAGGACGAGATTGAAGAGAGAAGGACTAACGTCACATATGTTTTTCCAGCACCCACTCGAATGAGGGTTAGATCATCCCCAAGTAACCAAAAAAAAATCAAGTTTCCACTTACTATGACCATAGAACCAAAACAAGGAATTCTGCGCCTCTTTCCAAGACACAAACGTTGAGCACTTCAGGAACCAATTGCAAGTGCCCTCCCTTCTGTCATCGACAATACGATCTAGTTTTGCGCTTTGATCTATGGGTGTAAGCCATTCGTGGATAGCTTGCGTGACTGAAGGTGGGGTTAACTATGCCGCCCATCAGGTACAGAAAGCAAGAAAACTCACGCGTCTTCGTATTCAGTTCCTCAGGCTCGATATCAACCTTATCCACAAAAGCATTCAAGCGGAAGCGGCCATTCGATGCGGCGAGAGGCTCTATAAAGCTGAATCAGTGGGAACAAACAAAGACACGACCACATTGTTTACTCAGCCGACGAGCAGAAACAATCCTAGGACGATCGACTGTAGCATCAATTAACTTGTCGACCCTCTCAGAAACTATATCGTCCGCGAGGTATGCGTGCACCGAAGCCAAAATGTGTCTCCCGAGCTCCTCTTTGTCCTTCGGTCCGTTCGCACCCTCTTGCACCCCGCGTTCAAGAGAAAACCTATAGAAAAATGATCCTATGTCTTTGAACTGTGCTTCATATACCGCCGCAATCGCATTGCTATCTTTCACAATTGTATCCAACTCGTCGTAGTTCTCCGCCCCAGAAAGAGCTAACAACGCAGGAATTCCAGGACCTAAACTCACGACACAAGAGATATCATCTTCAAACGAGAAAGCGTTTCCAATCTCTCGCACCAGCTGTTGAGTAGGATTGTTGTAGCGCATATGGCCAGTGATGAAGATTTCTTCCGCGCCTGGTTCACCAATTGAGATGCCTGGACTATGTATTTGGTCTGCAAGGGTCGCATGAAATGCTTGTCGAATCGTGCAGCATTGGGGACCCCGGTTAGATCTGACGCGGTAGGTTCGAAGGAGGCGAGCTCCTTCTGCAGAGTTTTTGTTCAACAAGCAAATGAACCTAAAGTAGCTTGAGAACGGTGAAGATGCAAAGAATATGAAATAATCCTTGCGCTTTAGCACTTGAGGAAGACTCGAGAGGGTCATCAAGAGGAATAGACACGTTATAACGGCTCCAGATCGCACTGAGAACTCCGTTGATCGCCTCAGTAGTCGCGTTGAGGTCTCCCTTGCTCCAAATTGATGATGATCCCGAAAAGAGAGCATCGTCTAGGAGTTGATATGCTTCAATAGTTTGAGTAACATTCAATTCAAGTCTGGTCATCAAGATAACAGCGAATCTGAATGTCCAATCAGTTCAGCCACTGGAGTCAAACGATCATGGAGACTTGCCCTGACACTCCTGTACCTGCAAATAGGTCAAACATTTCAGTAGGTTTGAGCTCATATTCTTCTATCTGCAGGTCAAAGGCCCGTCGCGCCACGATCTCTTGTAATACTCGGAGCTGAGCAATGCCGGCTGTTTCAAAGCTTCCACCTTCTACAACTAACATCGAATAAAGACTTAGAAGAACTAGTTATCATGCGTACCAAAAGTTATGGCGCGTAGCCCACTATCTCCACATTCGCTCATGTTTGCAATGTCTCGCAATCAAGACAGGGAGAGAAAGCTGTCGAGGTTGACGCGCGCTAACCGCCGAAAGGCCCTCCTATTCACGCGCTTATAGAGGAGAGTTTGGTAAGAAGGTGAGTCCACTAAGATGTTGAAATAGTTGATTCGGGGGCTCATTCGCCCGTCAAAGTTCTGCACAAGATGCGAGCGCTTGAAATTCGAACTTGTTTCTTGCTGTCTTGAGCCTGTATGCCTAATGGCTACTCAGCTTCCCCTCCCCCAAACAGAGCTATTCTGTCATAAAGTCTAACTGCAAACTTTATTCCAAGGAGCTGTCCTGTCTTCAATCAATTAGCAAAGCAGCTAGTCTTGGTGTTGCTAGCCTTCCACACCTCTTGTCCACCATGTCAAAAGGTGTTTACACACAGGTTCCTTCCCTTTGGTTCGTAGATGGTGATATAATTATCCACTGTGGCCAGAAAGAGTATCGGATACACCAGTCCACCTTGACTTCCCAATGCACTGTCTTTGAGGACATGACTCTCATTGCTCAAGAACTCAACGGACAGAATCAGGAGCCCCAAGAGCTGGAATTACAGGACGACTCAGAAGAGCTAACCATGTTCTTCCGGGGATTACATGAACCAAGGTAAATTGTTCGCGTTCAACTCCATTGCATGCAATATCTCATTAAAATATCTGTTTCCACCCAAGTTACTTCCCATCTCCACCTGGAAAGGTACTCTTCGTCACCCTGAAAAGTGTCTTTCGACTCTCCCACAAATATGATTGCCAAGTTCTCCGAAACGAGCCCTCCAACATATCTCTTCAATCTGCCCTATAGACCAGGATAATTTCTTCACCATCATAACAGACGAAAACGTTTCAGTGAAGAATTTCTTTGAGGACAGTTCTAATGAACTCGTTCTTTTATCGCTTTGCCGCGAAGCCGAGATACATTGGGCTTTACCCTCTATCTTCTATCGTGTATGTTGCTTCTCTACTGTGGCAGAAATCCTCCATTCTCCCTACGTCGGGCAAGGGGATCTTCAAACGATCCTACAAGGCATGCTCAAGCATGTTAGCAATGTTGCCGAAATTGCTCAAGTTCTCGAGCCAGGCGTGGCATGTAGCTCTCAGAAGAAATGTCTGTCTGCCAGGGTGAGGAGCAGTAATAACCTTCTCCAAAGACTTGAAGACCAAACGGACCGTCATTTTCTATTTGCGGCGCGACCCGAGAACTTCTCTGCTTCATTATGTGGTTCCTGTAGATCAAAGGATGTGAATGTGATGTCCGATATCACACGGCGGAATTGGGCAAAACTGCCTAGTTTATATAATATTCCTTACAGCTGGAAAGACTTGGCCACACAAAGATCTAAAGACTTATAAAGAAAGACCGGTAATCATTTATTTGTCATTTAGATTCGTTCACTACACATGTACATGTAGTAATATGCTCGCTGTATTCAACGTTTATTTAAAACACTTCAACTCCAAAGAATGTTGAACCTTCTCCAGCCAGTGACTGGCCGCTCTGGAGGTTCAGGGTTATCGTTCGCGATATCGATGAACTTCTGGATGGGCATCTCCTCTAAGGAAACAAGTTTCGTTCCCTTGATGTACTTATAGCCGATGTAGAGCAAGACGATGAGTGGAATATTGAAGTACGAGGAAATAAAGACTTCAGTGTCCCAGCTACATATAGTGTAATCAGCAAGCAGGTAGGGTGATGATGATAGAGGCAACTAACTGTCCCTTCATGAAGGTAGAATAACCGTTGAAAAAGAGGATGATCGAGAAAGAGATGAGACTCAGCCATGCCAAGTAGGGCTGGAAAGGGCCTTTCCATGGAAGTTTATCTCTAGAGATACCCTGTTTCTTCATCCCATAGTAGAAACGGAGATAAACCAGAGTGATCACAATCCTATTACCGGAGTCAGAAGCGAAATTCAAGCGAACATAGTGGACCATACCAGTTAATGAATGCAGCAACTGAGACCAAATCTTGGAACCAACTGAAAACATTACCGGCTAAAGGAAATAGCTGTCTTTAGTTTCGGCAATAAATAATATCAAGTATCAACAACTTACCAGATTCGCTCAGCGTCATGTAACCGAGACATAAGAATACCCCAAAGAAGGCGACGCAGAGGTATGGAATACCAAACCGATTGACCTTCAGAAGAATCTTCGGGGCGTGGCCTTCCCTTGCGAGACCGTAGAGCATCCGGCTACAATTCAACATGCCTGAATTACCGGCACTCCATGCACTAGTCAGGACAATCGCGTTCACGTAGTGTCCGAAGGACTTGACACCAACGTGGGTTGCGGCAATGACGAAGGGAGACGCTGCTGCTCCATGACCGGAAGAAGTAACAATGCCGGGTTCATTGGACGGAATGATCATAGTGAGGACAAATATGCAGACAACATAAAAGATGAGCACCCTCCAAAAAATCTAGTCAAGGTTAGAACCGACGAAAATGAAAGGCGGATTGACAATCATTTACTCGCTTGGCTGCTTTAGGAATGTTTCGGCGAGGAGCTTGGGTTTCAGCAGCCTAAACCCAATAATTAAGTGGGGCGGTAGAATGAAGAGCACTAGACATACGGGGATACTGATGGTTTCCACTCCAGAGTACGCGTAAGCTGCATTGCCTGCATGGGGTGTGAGAAATGAATAGATAGTATTGACAGAAGAGACACACTGAAGGTGGTCCAGAACCCAAGGAACTTTCCAGTGTTGTCCGTTCGGCCAAGGAACTTGGTAGCAAACAAGCCGGGATCTTTCCAATACTTGAAACCATATACTTCTCCAGTTGGTCCTCCACCTGCAGAAACAATAACTCCCTATTAACGGCAGCGCAATGAGGAAAATGCGAGCCTTATTAAGAAAGATATTAACTCACGAAGAAGATCAAAGACATGATAAGCGAAATCTTGAGCATCGCAAATGTAAACTCAAGCTCTCCATAAATCCTCACAAAGAAAAGATTGGAGAGAATGAGGAGAAGTCCAAAGATAGTAATCCAAACAGCGGAGGGCACTGCGGTCGTCCAAAACTCTAGAAATATTGGTATTAAGGTCCAACATACGAGCAATCTCAACAGAAGAGAGCTTACCGATAATCACCGCCGTTGCTACGATTTCGGCGGGCAATGAGACCAGGTGGGAGTACACTGCATTGTATCCCTTCGCAAAAGACTGTCAAAGGGTGGTAAAGATGAAATGAGTCCAAGTGGAACATGCGCGACGATAGAAGAATGTCAACTTGCCAAGGCTGGGTCAACGAAGTATTCTGCATGTCGGACAATTCCACCGCTCAAGGGCACGAGGGCACTCATCTCGGCGATGGAGGTGACAGCACCGGTCACCAAAACGCCCACAATGGTATAGCCAAGGAAAGCACCAAGTGGACCTCCACGAACGATTGCCTTGCCCGAACCCAAGAACAAACCCTAAACATGAGCGTGAGGCTGAAAATCTGTACGAGAAGAGATGAGAACACACTGTCCCAATTGTTCCAGCCAGAGCAATCATTTGGATATGCCGTTGCTTCAGGCCGCGCCTACAAAGAAGAGAGGAGTCTTGAGGAACGGTATGAGAGACTCAAGGACGCGAGAAGGCCTTACTTCAAATCTTTCTTCTCTTCAAAGTCGATAATATCGCGGTCATAATCAATTTCTTCGACCTGTTGCTCAGCATCTACCACCTTGGCAAAGTCAGGCGATTTCTCGTCCACAGGGGAATGCGATTTCTCCTCGACGGGAGTCTTCTCAGCAGCAGACGACATCTTTGCTGTGGAGCTGCTGGTGAGGGAATGGAGCCAAATCCCAGGCGGGCTCCTACTAACCCCACACGGTTCTTATGTATACACGAAGATAGAGGGTTTCAAGCTAAAGGTGCCAGTTGGAAGTACCATCAGGTCTTCTTTTTTCGATAACTCGACGAGCGATAAGCGATGCGATAATAGTTTGAGCTTCCAGGATCAGCAACTGTTCATAGGCGGCTGATCCTCAATACAGAAGATAGGAAGTCGGGGAGGTATCCGGGTTTGCAGCCTATGAAAACTGAGATCCCTGCGACACGAGCACTAGGCATCGTAGACGGTGCCTAAGAGCACACCATCTGGCCAAGAAGAGCGCGATTGTGGTGTCATCAGCAGATGGATATTGAATGCGGTTTATAGCCTTCCAAGCTGGATATTAATGGTGGAAGGACACGCGACGCGAATGAAGCCGCTTGGCGTGGGAAGACAATACCAAGGTTGGTAACCAGAAATGGTCCCAATGAGTTTTCATTGACAAGGGGTAGCCCAGAATAATGCCTCCCAATGTAGACCAAAGACAAGGAAATGGCCAGAACGCGCCCGGAACAGGTGCGTGGTTCGGGGAGAACTGCGATTATGAAGGCGTTGGAGAGACGCCTTGACGGCCAAGGGTAAAGACTAGGGACTTGAGGAGTGCACGAGAGAAGACACTGCACCACGCGAGGTACGGGCAGAAAGAAAAGTCTGTCTTGCTCCTGGTTTGCTCTCTTTATAGCAAGTGAAAGTTCGTATGAGTCAGCAGTCGCGGTCACCGAGTTGATGGAGGCGCACTCCGACTGTGCTGACAATTCACCATACAACAACACACAATCCTTTCTTTACATACACACTTCAAATTTAATAACTAAGCTTCTAAGACGTCGCAGCCGCAAAGATCTGGTAACGCCTGCAAATGCTAGGACCTATCTCGTCATATTGCGCCTTCGTGTGGCAAGAAGTGTAGAATTGCGGCTGTTTGAAGGTCAAGCAGGAGATGAATCATGCAACAAATGGGGAAACGTACAAGAGATGCGAGGAGTGAGCCACCGTACCATACAGCATACCGTTGTCTTTTGTGCGAGATTACTTCAACGGGAACACCAGAGGACTGGAAAACGATGAAAAAGAATATACGCGAACCAGCGTGGAACTAACCTTGAGTAAACTACCACTGTTTGCGACGCTGGCATCCAATCGTCTGTCAACAATGAGCTTGATGTCGCGCTTGAGGCGGTTACCAAAGTGGTTGAACATAGTCGAACCGCCAGAGAGCACGATATTCTGCCGGGCTTTAGTTTGGACAAGAGAAATTATTCCAAGGAACGTACTTTGTACAAATCACGACGAACATCGATAGGAGATTGTTGAATAACGTTGTCCACAACTTCAGGAAGAGGCTCAAGGAAGTCTGAAGAGTATATTTCTGGGTTGAAGAAAATTTCCGGTGCAAGAAAACGTTCATAGCCGATATCCAGCCCATATTTCTATAGAGCAATTGCTTAGAGAGTGATCAGAAAGAAGAAAGGGAAAGTAACAGACTCTACCAGTCACACTATGCTCCCCTTCGTAACGCTCGAAGTACTTCATGGGATCCGAATCGTATTTCCTGAACTCCTTCACGATGTCCTGGCAGACATAGCTGTAGTTCTCCTTGACCTTCGCCGCTACCTTCAGCTGATCTTCGGGGGGCACATTCGTCATCTCTCCACGTTCTCTCATCAAATTCAACACGAACTGAGAAATGTCTCGTCCGGCGATAGGGATGTGTTTGATGGCACTTCCAATAACATAGCCTTCCGCTACAGGGATAACGTGGGTGACACCGTCTCCAGAGTCAATGACCGTCCCGGTTAATGTGCGGTCCCCTTCTTTCCTTGACGGCCAACTTGCAGCGAGTGCTAATACTGCTTGCACCGCGATATAAAGACCCTTGATATTGAATGATTCAAAGAAAATCTCGGCAGTTTGCTCTCGGTTTTCTGGAGGATTGAGCGGAGGCTCAGTGAGGAGGAAATAATGGTCTTCTGGTTCAGCGCGGAGATACTTGAAGATGGTTTGCTCCCAATAACGTTCCATGAAATCCCAATTGTCTATGGTGCCATGTCGAATCGGGTAATGAACACCGTACCCGGGGGTACGAGAGTTGGCAATGGCTTCGTCGCCGATATAGAAATCAAGGTCCTCAACGCCCCTTTTCGACGCGAGGTGCCCAGGTTTGGCTGGGATAGCAGGAGCTGAGCCTCCGGACTTTTGTGCTGGTCCACGAGTAGCAATCGCAGTTGGAAATACGCTAGTGGTACTTAAGAGGAGGACTGTGGATGGTTATTTTATGCTGCTTACAACGAAGGATCAGAATTTCCTGCAAAACTTGAGGAATATATAATCAGTGGTATCCATTTATTAATTTAATTATTACACACCCGACTTTAGAATATCCTGTGCCGTTGTCGCACACAACGGGAGCAAGGAGTGCCATGGTGAGGGTTTGAGACAAGCAGTGAACAACGCAGCTTTCTTGCTTCCCGCGCTCATCTGCGCTTTTAGCACTCTGCGCAATGCGTAGTCAACAGTTATACTACTTTGTTGTTCGATCGCCATCAGGCACTTTGTCTTGCATCTATATATCACAAACACGATGCCGCTTCCTAACCAACCTCTTTGCAGCGCACACTTGGCCACATCAACATAGCTCTGAGAAACCGGTATCCAAGCCATGAAAGCACAGATAGCTATATTGTATTGAAGAAACTAAGTAGTCTATGACTTCATATTATAATAATGGAAGTACGCAATAATATGGAAGGCCCATAGCAAAAAATCTAATATGTATAGAGATCTGGGTTGGCGGCGAGAAGGCTCGCCACTCACAACGATGACTCGAGACGAATTCGCCAATCCATGTTTAGCATCGGAAAAGAGGATGATCTACTAATGTGCACCTGTGATTTAAAACATTGGCAGCACCTCGGACAGAGCACCAGTGTTGACGATGATTGATCAGCGTATCCTGGCGAGGAGATCATGAAGAACACAACAGCCAGTCTCATAGGGTCAAGTCTTCTAAGGTCCACACGAAGTGGTCAAAAAAATCCCAAAAATTTAAGGCCCAGGCTCCCCGAAAGGAGCCTGAGGCCTGGTACCACCTCGCCGGCGACAGCTCTGCTAACATCCAAAAGGATGCCAACAAAAGGCGAATCACCAACGTATGTTCAAGTCTACAAACGAACGGTATCGCGACAGAAACTATACGATACGAAACGTTGGCGGCACTTCTTTTTGAAGCGCAAGTGCCGACGATAGTGGTAGTTCACCGTAAAGGCGAATGATCAGCGCCTAATCTCGGGATCTTTTTAAATAACTTTCAATATTCCCACGACTATATCATTCTTCTAATTTTCACTACTGGTACATCTCTTTGATCTTCCAACCTTATACAACAACTGGCCACCCTGAGGAGAAATCAACTGTATATGATAGTGAGATTTCCTTCCCTTGTCAATTCACTCCATACTCACTGTAGTTGATCCCAAGGTAGGACGGCCCACCGAAGGCATTATTAGGAACGTAGTGATAAACAATCACGTCCCTTCCGCTCACTGGATCCTTGAACAATGACTGTCCACCAGGGGCATAAATGTTGTCATGAGAAGGTAACACGAGACTTCCAGTCGGCGGGGTCAATGTTTCTGTGAGGGCATTTCCTAGTTTACCATAGAATGGTCCCATTCCGCTTGACCCTCGTCCAACGAGCACCTTGTACTCTTCGCCTGCCGGCGGTCTCGTTGTTGCCTACCTCGTTAGTGATGAGAGAGAGAAAGGTACAGGTAGCAAATTGAACTCACACCTTCAAGAATTGTCTTACCATCTGAAAAGAGGAAGAACCAGTATGATGAATTGCTTGATTTGTACGTAGTCCCGCCTTCAGCAGCGCGGCCGTTTCCTCCCGCGAGGTGAGTTCCCGGAGTCGCCTAATTGGATTATCATTCTGCATCCAAAGCAAATGGCACAAAAGGGAACTGAACGCACAGAAGCAGGGTTGTTAACGTCAGGCCAGATACCGATTTGATAAATGCCGTTCCAGTAAGAACCGAAAGAGAGTTTGAGACCGTTGTCATCGATAAGATCTGGGTCAACTGCGGGGGAAATAAATTTGAATCATTCTCTTGAGATAACATCACAGCGACGGTAATACGTACTGGCGTTGTACACATCTCCAGCTTTCGAAGTCACCACGGCGCCAAGGTCGGTCCAGGTTCCAGGTTCCATGCTTGGACTGGGAACATCAATGAGCAACCGGGAAAGAATAAATGTAAAATTGAAATACCTCGTTGCAACACCAATGGCCGAGTTCTGACTTCCCAGCTCGGAAGTAGAATAGTACAAGGCATACTTTCCGTTGACATAACTGACACTTGGAGCCCATAATGAACAACGACCGGGATTATTGATTACGGAGCAATTAGGCAAGACATATCCAACATTGGTCCATGGCCTGTTAAAACCCATATGAGAATCGCAAAGATTTAAAGCGCCAGAGAAAAAAATATTACCCAGTCAAGGCAGGAGCTGTGAAGATCTTGATCCCTCCGCCAGTAGAGAAAACAAAATATTTCTACAAGGAGAATAAGACAGAGGTGAAGTCTTTAGAAAGTGATATCGAACCTTGCTAGCGGAATTGTACCAGATAGCAGGATCCCGAACGACGACGGAGGCTGGTATGAAAATGGGAAAAATCTGATTAAGAACTCAAGAAGATAAAACAACGGACAGCTCCCTGATATAGGATTTGGATATGCTGCAGTTATGGAAAGAAACGAGAACAAGCTTGAAATGGCTAAGAGTATTGAGAACTGCATGTCTCAAAGCTCAATCTGGTTGGATAAAACAAGGAGAGTTGGAGCAATCCAGAAGGCATTCGAGCTTGCCTTGAGGTCTCTTATACCTCTCAGACTCGTAGAGAAGTTGGTATCCAGCCCGAGACGATCATAGGACTTGCGAGGGTTCGAATGGTGGATGCGTGACCAGGAATGGTCGGTATATGACTTGCAATCCATGCGGGATAACGCTTTATTTCGTGCTCACGAGCAGTCAGCTGTTTGGATAAGCGCACCACCGGACGGTCATAGAGATCAAGTGTTATCAACGAGAGAGGAAGTACTGGGGCCTCGGCCGTCTATGCACAGACGGGGAAATGCCAAGAAACAATACGTCATTTTTAACTAGCCTTTCGCCACTGCTTTTGTGAAGAAAGAGGAAACGCGCGTCGGCCCGGTTGATCTATCGGAAAGAGAGCTCGAAAGAGACTTGGAGCTTCTTTTTTTTTGATGGCTCTTAGTTTGGGCTCGGTTTCCCAGAATGTCGTCGTGGTATGCTTTCGAGATGGTTCCAGCCAAATTGAGTAAACGAAAGAAAGAAGGTCTTTCGGCGCTAAACGATTGCCATCATCCCAACTTTCATGTCAAGACCTCTACTTCTATACGTAGCATCATCCTGCGCCTCAAGCTTGCCTATACGAGAGTACAGCAAGCCGTCTTCTCAAATTTTCGACAGCCTTCAGTCTCTATAGGGATGCGTGTTCAAATGTTTGGGATAAGCGTGAATCGCGCCTTGACTCTAAAAAACAACTACACTTGGCTCCCGTCTTTCTATTCTATCCATGCGGCCCTGAAGAGGAAAATATCCGTCTTCTGAGGCAGCATACTCGGTAGGTCTCCGCACAGACGGCTACGTTCCGGTCTTTTGGAGGTGTTGTCGCCTCGACCTCGGTTGGTTCCGATCCGACTTCAGCTGCAATTTCCTAGGACCTAACCGTTCCTCAAATGGTCTTTTTCGGTGGTACTCAGCCGTATATGGTGTATAAAACCCTTCGAAAAAAAATTCACAATACACGAACACAAAGATTTCAGCTTGTACCTGCCGGATCGTGCTTCAACGTCCAGGCATCTCCTGCGCAAACCAAAAATTTGAATGTCTGTAACCAATGGTCGTCTCCTTTTCAAAACAACATTGCCGCACGGAAGTCTTCCCGAACCAGGGAAACATTTGAAGTGGGACTCATCCGAGAAAATCGACCCCGCGGCTGTTCCACTTGACGGAGGTATTCTGGCTCAAACCGTTTTCTTAGCTGTTGAGCCTTACATTGCTATCAAGATGGTGAGCCCAAAGTCCTACTCTTCTTTCTACCTTGTTGCTCATGAGGACAAACTAGGGGTTCGGAGCCTACGAGGTTGGGAAATCTATCTCCAACTGCGGTATAGTCAAAGTCATCCGTTCTGAAAATAATGAAATTTGCGTTGGGGATCATCTCTATGGAAGCAACATTGGTGCGCACTCTTTTCTCTTGTGACGGTATTATTCGTGTACGCTGATATCTCCAACTTTTCAGAATTTTCCCAGTTCACCGTATGCAAAGACCTTTCCGGGTTAAAAGTCTTACAAAACCCTTATAACCTCCCTTGGTCTGCATTCCTAAGCGTCATAGGTATGCCAGGTCAGACTGCGTACACTGCTTGGAAGGAACATGCCTCTGCAAAGCAGGGAGAGACAGTCTTCGTAACATCTGGTGCTGGATCCGTAGGATCGTACGCCCCCTTCGTTCTTTTTTGTCCGGTGCTTTCTCATGGATTCTGGTATAGTTTTGTTATTCAGCTTGCTAAAGCTGACGGCCTAAAAGTCATCGCGTCTGCGGGGTCGAATGAAAAGATCGACTTTATGAATGAGTGTGGCGCTGACATTGCTTTCAACTACCGTGAGACCGACACTCGGGAGGTTCTGGCCAAAGAGGGACCAATTGATATCTTTTGGGATGGCGGTGAAATTTTCTCTCTACTCTCTGAACGATTCTTCCTTGCTGACTCGACTAACCCTAGTTGGCGGTGAAACTCTTATGGCAGCACTTGATCATGCAGCCATTGGTGCTCGTTTCATTGCACGTCCTCTTTGTCCTCATCTCCATGCACTGTGCTTACATATATGTCAGGAGTGCGGAATGATTTCATCATCGACCAGTGGTCCAAGACCCGTCCAAAATCTCTTCCAAGTTATTCCCAAATCGATCTCCATTTTTGGAGTAGTTGTTTCCCGTCTTTTACCCAAGTATGCCAAAGAGTTCGATGCTATCATTCCAGAGATGGTTTTGAGAGGAAAAATCAAGTGGAGGGAGGAGATTACGGAAGGGGTGGAAAATACGCCGCAGTTGTTGGTGGATGTCTTCGCAGGAAGAATTACGTGAGTTCGTTTCCTTTGGTCTAGATAAGTGGTGTGTCTCTGACATTACCGTGTAGAGGCAAAGCGATTATTAAAATTTGAGCAAGTAGATACTGTGATGCTTGCCAATTCATCTGACTGGGGAGGGTAGATTTCAATGGTGAACGAGAACCTTGTACAGGTACTAGGCGTCGAAACATAATGATTATTTTCTTCTTCCAAACCAAAATGAGGATGTACAACCGAGGAGGAAGGTTAACTATTTCAACGCCTTCTTCATCGTCTCCTCCATAGCATCAATGTCATTCGTCTCAATTCTCATAATTTTCTTTCCAAGCTCAGTCTCAATCATCTCCACATGACGCCATGTCTTCTTGTCATGTACAAAGTTAATCGATACACCTTTGCGCCCAAAACGACCAGTTCGACCTACGTCAGGATTAGTTAAAGATCAGGAGAACGAAATTTTAATAAAAACTATACCAATGCGGTGAATGTACGTTTCAAGGTCGGGCCTATCTTCTCCTCCTTGACCTCCAGGACCTCGGTCAGATAAGAGAGGAAGGTCATAATTAACGACCATGTTCACTTGAGGAATATCGATACCACGAGCAATGACGTTTGTTGTGATGAGAACCTTTCAAAGCACATGTTACATGCAGAAAACTATGGTGGGTGCCAGGTAAACACACCTTCTCTTGCCCGTTCCGGAATCTGTCGATGATTGCGTCACGTTCAGCTGCCTCTTTCGCTCCGTGTAAACTAGATACTTTATGGCCTTCCTGAGTCATGCGTTGACTGATTCTGTCTGCAGCAGTCCGGCTCTTGGACAGGTGAGTTCTTATCAGGAAGAGCTTTAAAAAGAAACGAACCTGGCAGAAAATAATACTCTGTCCGACGGTTAACAACGAATAAATCTGAACCAGGATATCATATTTGTGTTCCGTATCCCGACAGTCCATATAGAATTGCCTTATGGAGTCAACGGACAATTCCTCACGTTGCAGTTCAATCTTGTTTGCGTTGGGAGCAAATTTAGCTGCAAACTTGCGCACATTTTCAGGGAAGGTTGCGCTAAATAGGATGATCTGGGGAGGAGGGGTTTTGCCGTCCTTGGGCAGAGACTGGCCAATGAGACTATGAAAAAGAAGATGCCCATAAGAAAGGTTTAAACAGGGGATTTGGGGGACCATGCATACTTTTTGACTCGAATTGTGTGGTCTCCGAGACCGTCAATATCAAGCATGTTGTCGGCTTCGTCCAAGACTACAAGTTTGAGATCACTAACGTCAATGACCTATGGAATCATGAGATTTAGCGAACAACAGACAAATGCGAATGGTGGTCAAACCTTTCGCCTTAACAAATCAATCGCAGTTCCTGGAGTACCAACAACAATGTGCGCTGTTATCCTTGTCGCTTCTTTCGGCAGATTTTCCTTGATAGCGTATTCCGTCTGAACGTTGGTAAACTTGCCCATCTCGACCACAACGCTCATAATCTGTCTAGCCAGTTCTCGAGAGGGAGCCAAGCAGATGGCCTAGTTTCTTTGTCAACATCGGTGGGCGTGTATTTAGCCACAATGCACGCACCTGGGTCGAGTTTCGGGAAAAGTCGATACGAGAAAGCATGGTGAGAACAAAAGCAGCTGTCTTTCCAGTTCCGCTCTGACTCTGGCCAATCATGTTGGTGGGAGGATTGGAGAGGAGAAGCGGAAGTGCGCGTTCTTGGATTTTCGATGGTTTCGTGAACCCCATAGCATAGATGCCCTTGAGAAGATCTTGGTGGCTATAAAACATAGATTAAGATGAACTTCATCTCCAAGAGAATACGAGAAGTCGTACAGGCCAAGCTCCTCGAAGGACTTCACACTGTACAAAGGCGAATTGGGATCTGCCTGTTGATCTGCGAGTGTAACCTGACTTTGGTTGAGAATGCGCAGGTTTTTTCAAAAGAAAAAAATGCCTACGGTGACTTCAAAGGTTGATTTAATGAGGTCGCTGTTTGGTCCTTCAAAACGAGTCAGCGCGCGCGTTCAGCCACGGGATCCGTTCAGCTCTCACCCTGTCCTCCAGCCGATGAGCTTGCCTGGCCTGAATATACGTAGGTTGGAATTATGTTGGTGAGCGTGTGAGCGTAATAGAGCGAGTACCCGGCGTGATAAATCCATCGTCGTCTTTATTCACTGAAGCCATTTGTTTTGTGTGGATGTAGTAGGGATCAAGAAAGCACGGGAAGGCTAAGCGCTGATCAACAGGCCCAACTTGCTCTCTTCCTTCACGGTCTCGAATACATCAAATTATTTTCTCTGGATTATCTTCATGAGATGAAATCCACACTCGGTACATGAAATACCTGCCTTACATCTCAGCTGTGCTGTCAGGTATGTATGTAGCCTTTTCGTCTCCTAGCAGCGCACGGCCGTTGCCAACTTGAACAGCTTCAGGGTAAATTGTCCGGCATTCATTTCTTATCCGACCACCATGTCCAAGCCACCTCCTGGAACGTCTTTTCCTCTACACAAACTTCCCTTCGACCTAGTTCGCCCTATTCTCGAATTTGTTGCTCTGAAAGACTCAAACTTGGGTGCTGCCTTATGTTGCATGTCGAGCACTACGAGAGCGTGGTATGTTTCGACAATAAGAGTTGTGCGTCTTTTGACCAACTTGTATAACAGGATTGAGCCTATGCTTTACTATTTCGTGACTCTCCATTCTGCAGCGCAAGGAATTCAATATTATGAGACCCTGAAAAGGGATAACTTCGCGCGCATCATTCACCTCCGTACTCTGTCTCTGAATGGGGGATGGTATTTTTTCTCACCTCACCCGTCGGTCACAGAAATCATATCCAGAGCCACTAACCTTCGAGGGTTTCGTCTCCATTATACTGGTTTAACGAGGAGTCATTCGTTTCCTCAACAGCTCTCTTCTCTCTACACTCCTGTCCCGCCTTCTCTTGCTGACAGTTCGCGGGGTATTTCGTGGGGTGTGTCTCACCATCAATTCACTCACACCTACATTGGATCGGAGTCTATGGGAAGCATTGGAACAGCCTCAACCTGGCTCTCCCAGATGTCGAGAGATGAGGTTCCATCCCTCAGCCATTTCATGCTCGTCACCCAACTACAACGGGATCTACTGCGATCAGTCGAAATGCTCAAAGACAAAATTGTCTCTCAACTTCCTTATACATGCGAGGTCTGTGTCATCTGGGCGAATTTTGTGGACATTCCGAACTTGGATTATCAGAATTCTGGTGTCGGAAAGTGGACAGGACGTACAGGAGTTTTAGATTTCTTGCGTGGTCGTACAGACAGACGTGTCCTGGTCATCTCGATGAACGGGTGGGAACATATCCCGAACTTTAAGCTGGACACCAACAAATTTCTTTTGGACTGGCCGAGGGTTATGCTTGATAAACTGAGGGATGGGTTTGGAGGTGAAACGGAGAAGGAAGTTTGGTTGAAGATTGAGAGAGTATTAAAGGACAGGAATGTGGAATTGGATAAATCCGGTCAGTTCATTTTTTTTCGCTCCTTGATTTTGAGTTGACCGTGGTCATTTTCAGATTTACTTACATAGAGCCAAATTGTAGTTTTTTTTGGCTGAGGCAACTTGGAAAAAAAAACAGGATTACTTGCTACCTGACAACAGCGCTTTACTCCCTGCATCATGACATGGAGATTTGACTGTGGAAGCGCTGGAGGATTGAAAACGTAAGGTTTAGGGCATATCTTGTCATATCAAGCTGTGCGAAGCGGCGGTCTCACTTGAGGAGCTCGACTTACGAAAATCAGTCTGGACCTTATCTCGCGTCCCTGGACTTTTTATCCTCGTGGGGTACTGGCCTCAATTATTTGAGGTCCTGCCGTAACTGGTTCCTCTGAAAGTCAGAAGCGGTGACCTTGAAAATAACTAATGCCCGCTGAGTGGGTTGCGAACGTGCCAAACTGACTTACATATTTCAGGATGCTACCTCTGGTATGTTGTTTATTACCCGCGTTTCCTCGTCCCTTTCAATTTACTTCCTAGATTTAGAGACCTGTTGCAACCAAGGCAGTTCTATCTGAAGAATGTACTTCCTCATGTAAGGCACTGATAAGTATTTTGATACTAATACCGTCGGTCAGTCTTCCTGGTTCGATGCGGCGCAACCCCTCTCCTCCGTTGACAACTCGTTCATTTAAAAATACGGATGACTTTGCTTCTTGCATTCTTATTCACCCGTCCTCCACTATCCATGGAGCATGTTTCTATCGCCTTTACGCCCTTTCGGCAAAGGCGATATCTCAAACTCGTCGCGTCTCTCGTCATTCTAATTTTTGGAATTTCCTCGTTGCAACAGCTTAGCCTGGATCGACCACGCTGGATTATAATTCCTGACCCATGGGCACGATATTCTACCTGGAAAGCGTTTGTACCTTCGAATAAATCGATGTCTTCTCAGGCATCACTAGATCTGCCTCATCTTCAGCCTTCGGCTCCCTCGCCTTGGAGAGTTCAAGAGTCAGAGAGGTTGCAAGATTTGAGAGCGATTTTTGAAGAGCGATATATTGTCGAGTACGTTTTTTTCATATACAACCTTTATCAAGAAATTGATACTGTTGTTCTACAGCAACATACATCGCACAGCAAGAAAATTCAACGCCCCCACAATGGATCGACTCGCTCACTGTATATTGACGGACAATTGTGGCCCTGGAGAAGAAAGAGTTATTATACTCGCTTCTTACCATTTCGGTAAGTACTTGAATATATCTGGTCAACCGAGCTATGTTTCATATACCTTGGGATTTAGGTGACGTATGGTATGGTCGGACGAGAGGCGAAGACATCTGGGCTGCCTCAACGATTGAAGCATTCACATCCCTGAACTACACTCTTTTTTACACTTTCGGAAGCATGGACACGTTACTTATTTATCAAAATATTCCTCCTCGTCTCAAACCGAACGTACGGATCCTCTGGGAAGACTCGACTTTCGAGAACTGTGTGGTGCGGAACGACACAAATTACTTGGAACACGAAGAGTTCTTTGCGGGCGGAGAATGGCAGCTCGGAAAACAGGCTTGCATTAAGCGACATGGCTTTGAAGACGGAATACCCGTTTGGAATTCGTTCATTTTTCACTTTTGGGACAATCCACTGAGTCCCCTGGGCTCTCAATGGACTTTGTCCCCAGAAGATTATGCGGCTCAAAATGAACATGGAATGGGGAACCAGTATCTTGGTGTGTTTTTTTTTGTCCTTCGTCTTTCAACGGCTCAATACTGACCAACATCCCTCAGGGTATTCCATCGAATCCTTCTGCAGAAAACGAACCTTCATTCCACACTCTCAAAGAGAACACCGTGCACTAGTCCTGGGGAAAGATATGAGTTATTTCAACCCTCAGTCCAACGACCGTTACCCTTGGAAGAACCCAGAACATCCCGATCAAGACCTTCTCGACCCTGTTATTCCTAGTATACCGCCATCCAGCTCGGGTCAACCATTCACTTTAGTTGGCACAGCTCAAGGAGCTGAAGTGATCCAAAATTTGGGAGTTTTAGAGCAAGCTGAATTTTATAAAGAGCTTGGAAAGAGCAGAGCATTGCTAGGTGTTGGAAACCCTTCGAATAGTCCAAGTCCGTATGATGGTTTGTGCTTAGGAGTTCCGTTCATAAACCCGTATACTCTCTGTCCTCAAACTTCAATTTGGTCTGAATACTAACGTGGTTCTAGTATCCATACATGGGACCGTGATGATCCGACAAACAAGTTCAAGTGGTGGACTCAGCATGATCCATTGAAAGCTCTCGACCCTCCCTATGTGTACAACGTGAGAGATGGAGACGCCGAAGGCCTGGAAGCTGCGTTCAAATCGGCAATGGAACATCCCATTGACAGATTCATCCGTACGACTAATTTCTTCTCTTTTTTTGCTTCCTTGACTCTCATTTCTGCTCATCCTGTAGCTCCTGCGATGACAACAGAGGCTGTCAAAGAGAGACATCGAGTGTTGGTGGAGACGGACTGGCATACAAGAGCAAAAGAACACATCCAAAAAGAGTTTTTGGATAGAGGAAAGTTATTTGAATATCTGTTGTAATGGAAGTCGCTTTGACTATTTGTAAGATGCTATCTATATGCTTTGGATAGCGACAGGGAAATTGCTGGCGAGGAAAGATGGGTATGAGGATGAGCGCTATATCGAAACGCCAGGTTGGAGAGACGATCGGGCTTGAGCAAATCCTGAAAGGATCTATCAATCTTATGTCGCCGAGTTTGGAATGGGGCGGAGCAGGCAGACAAACAAATGCTCTTGTCGAATGCCATATAAAAACACGGCGCTGATGACACTGGATGAAGCTGCAAATCTGAGTCCGTTTGGGAATCCAAGCTACTTGGACAGCTGAGCTTGAACAAATTCATGTAGTGTGACCATAGTTTAGTTGTGCGAAATGTCGAGGATAATTTTATGCAAAATTTGACCAAACCATTCAATGAGAGCTCACCTACTTTCTTCGAAATGCCATGACACAAGCGGGATAGATAGTTACCACATATCAAGTGGCCAAACGTCGTTCGCATTCGTCCACATATGCCCAGATGGCTTCATAGAGCTTGAGGCGGAACATATTTAAGCGGGAGCCAGATGTGAAGTCGCTGACAACATTGGTAGATTTTTGATTGTCTTCTGGATATTCGAGGGACAAGGAAGTGTAAAATGACTGTAAACGAGGGCTCGTTCTTTTTGACCTTTACAATGAAGTGACGCAGAATTTTGATTGCACAGCATATTTGAGTTTTGCTTAGTTCAACCTCGCTCTGCGGGAATCACATTGGAACGATGAACGAGGGAAGTAAGACGGCCAAGAGAGTCAACCATGTTATCAGATATGAAAAGACACAAGGCAGCCAACAAAGTAGAGAGAGGTGTATGAGGGTCCCTTTTGGTTCCAAATCAACGCGACAGCAAGAGCGGACCTGAGATAGTATCTTCTTTTGTTCCCGACGGTCACTCACTCTCATGACTTATCCTCCGTGTGCCGATTATTGCAATTGTTCCGCATGCCCTGGTAACTACTCTTCCGAAATCATCGTCAAAGAAGTCGCCATCACGGCATTAAAAATTACTCTCTGCCGGCATCTCTTTCAACGACCTTCTGCCTCACCCCTCAAGCTTTCATTATAGCCGGCAGGAGATTAACGGGACGAGGTAAACCCTGACAAGAAATTTATATTTTCTTCAATTCTGTCAGGAGGCAAGGATTTGAGGTTTGGTATGAATAGAGGTTGCACCGTCAGAATCTCAACCATCGTGATTTGGAATCTCCGCCTTACCCCTGCGCGATCTACCTTGTTTTCTTTAGAGGAAAGTTCTTTTGATTCTAAAGTAAAATGATGTTGGGCTCCCCGAACACCACTTCCATCACCTGCCTGGGGTCCAAATGACAACATTCACCAGCGGCAAATCGGTTACACCATGGTCCCAGACAACCACTCGCTTACAAATTAATATATATAAGATGCGGTGCGAGGTACGGGAAAGATCTAGTGGAGTCTAGTTTCTCTCCTCTCCTTTTCGCGCGCGAACCCTTTTTGTTCTCTTCCCGTTGAGACGAGAACCTCCGCTTGCGGAGGTGGATCTGGATTTCTTGCAGGCCCGCGTTTGCGTATTCTTAATCTTCTTGGAGGACTTGCGGTGCCATGGACGGAGGAGATATTCCTGATTCTGCTATCATTGGGTATTACCACAAAGGATTTTCACAGATTATCGTCAATACGGCTCTGTGGGGTAGGTTCCTCTGTCCTCGCGTTCTATTGTCATTAACAGGCTGGCATTGCAGCATGGTACCTAGTCCTCTTCCCGATTTCATTACGAGCTCTGTTCCGGTATGTTCTTGGCTCCTTATCCCTCCCTTTAGTACGTTCATTCATGCCATTTCTCCCCATTCTAGACAACGAGTATGGTCCCGAGCAAACATTTACCTCGGAGTCACTACACTTGTCATGTTCACAATAACAAACATATACTTCTTTATCTTCCTCCGGCTCCAAACGTCAATAGTGGAAATCATGACGACAAGCCGTAAGGATGGTTCCTCTAATCTCTCAAGATTGCTGCTTGCACAAGATGGGATAAAAGGAAGTAGGGTTATTGAATCATTACCCCGATTAATTAATGTGGGTCTTTCCTTTCTATGTCCTTATGGTGGAAATTGACAATGCTAAAAAACAGTTTATCTTGGGGGATGGTGTTGTCGTCCATCGAGCTTTTGTTATTGTGGGGATACAAACTTTAGACCATCCAAGACGAGTCTTGTTCCTCCGAATTACCATGATCCTGTTACTTCTTGCCAGTATAGGCAAGTCCTGCTCCTTTGCCTAACGTCTACCAAATTCTCAGCGTGTTCACTCCGACAGGTTTCTCCTTCTACGATGGATACCTCTCCATCCTCCTTGGCACTCGGTCACTCCAATTTGCCCTCACTGGTCACACCAATAACGTCCCTGATATTATTGCTATTACCCTCTCCTTCTCCACAAACCTCGTTGCCACTATCAGCATTGGGATAACAACCCGGCACCAAATCCTCCCCTCCCTATCTCTTTCCAGCTCAAACAACACATCCTCTCGAAACAACGCTACATCCAGAGCTTTCCAGCAAGTAGTTCGTCTTCTCGTCCTCTTAACAGAAACTGCAGTCATCTACTGCCTTCTCCAATTCATTGCCGTCTTAATATTGGCAGCTCCAGCAAAAGGAGCAGATGAAACGGACATTGCCACAGGGGCTTATCTCAGCGCACTCAATTTCCTTTCTGCGTTGTATCCTACCGTGTTGATCATTATTTTTGCGAGACGAGCAGGATCAGGAGGAGGAACGGAGGAAGGCGGTTCGTCTGGTTATGGAACTGGAAGTTCATTTAGATTTCAACATAGACGGAAACGGACTACGTCAAATGTAAGAGGAGCAAGTGAAGGCGAAGGACATTATGCAACCGGGACGAGAGGAGGTGTCGATGTAGGCTTAACGTCTATTCCTCAATCTCTGACCTTCCCTTCAAAGATGGGTGGTGGTCAAGGCAGTTCATATTGGTCTCAGGAACCGGACGAGTGGCAGAAAGCGAGAGGAAGCTACACGAATTTCATGGTCTGAATAAAGAAAAGGACTTGCTGTTTTGGTCACTTGTTGTGCTATTATTTTTGTAAACTTATTTTGTTGCTGTTATTTACGTCGCACGCATTGTCCACCGTTCGCAAGTCAGATTTCCACAAAAAGAAAGTGTTGTGCATTCCAAAGATTCTACAAAGGCCTTTCAACTGGCAGATTACAACAGACCGATTATGGCAGGGTGTGGAAGCAAGGAGGAGTGTGCTGCATTTGGACGACTATTGTCGGGTCTTCTTGCATCTTTGGGAGGTACGTTGGAGAGGAAGGAATTAGAACGACAACAACGGAGTTGGCGAAACCGATTGAAACAGGAAGTATGTAGACGATAGGTAAAAACGGAAAATGACGGCTCAGCAAGCAACAAAAAAGAATTGTCCGTGTGAATGGGAGGAGACATCGTTTATGCGTGGATAGGAAGAACGTCATTATCGGTGTAAGAGCTTCAAGCGAAAGCAGCAACAAGAACAGCACCGACGAGGCCAGCAACACCAGAGTTGGTGATAGTAGAGGCGGCATTGGGTTTGGCAGAAGTTGAGGCAGAGGAGCTGGTGCTAAAACGGAAATGAGTAAGGCCGATAGTCGGAAAATAAGACTACCTACCCAGCTGCGGTCTTGGAGCCAGATGCAGCAGCAGCTGTGGATCCAGCGGCAGGAGCAGTACTAGAAGCACCCGAGGCGGGAGTTGACGCCGCTGGGGCACCGGACGACTGACCAACGCAGGAGGTGTCAGCTGGATGAAAACGGTCAGGGTCGGCCGGGACACGGGAAGAGAAGACGCCTACAGCCAGTCAAGATATCGAAGGGACTCGAGTTGGCAGTGAGACCGGTTGCGTCAATGAGCTTGAGCCCAATCTTGCCTGATAAGAAAGCGAAATGAGCTCAGAGAAAGGCGTAAAGGCCGGAATGACGCACTGGGGGCAATGTTGACTTTCCACGTGAAGGTCTGGCCGTTCTGAGACCCAAGGTCCATAATGGAAGGACCGGTTGGGTTATTGCCATCGACGATGGACTGGAAGGTAATTAGAAAAAGGTGAAAAATGGATGGGCGAAGGAGGCAACGGACGAGAATGTAAGGGGGCGTTCCTCCGGACCAGCTAATGAGAAGAGGCTGGCAGACAACTGGGCTTGTAGGTGTGTTGATGGTAAACGAGTTCTGAGCCCAGGCCGAGACGGCGAGGAGAACAGGAGCGGCGAGATACGTGAGCTGCATTTTTGAGAAAGGGAGTCGTCGAAGTTGGAAGAAGAGGGAGCAGTGTGACACTCCACCGTGACCATGCTCTTTTTATCTCAGCAACGATCACCCGCAACATCAACCCCTCTCACGAGGCCGACCCCATCTAGAAGCTTGGCACCATCTCTCACCTCCTAGAACGCAGAGCATTCCTAAGTATCTAACAGTGCAATCCCATGCCTCGTTTTTTTAACAATGAAACGTCAATTAACTCTGCCCTACATTGACCAAACAGTAGTCTTGAGCCCAAAGTGGTCACTCGCCCAAAATGTATCCCCGTTATAATTCTGGGCTCTTAACCCCACTCCAACACGCCGCGGCTCATCCACTTCATACTCTCGTCTCCGTAAGTACAACACCTTGTCAAACCGTGCCTGGGGGTACCTGCCCCCCTCAGTGCCTCCCTGGTATCCCCATGTCCATCCCTCCTCGTTCCTCTCTCCGCCAGTCCACGCATCGAGGAACCCAAACGATTCTGGCAATCCAAGGTCTACCGAGGGTTCAATCGGATTCATGTCGCCTATCCAGTCACCAGTCATGTCAGAAAAAAATCGGAGACCAAAAAGCTCTGACCGAAATGGTACTCACCGGCGATTATCCCACCCGACAACTCTCCCGTTTCCTCATTCATGAACTGTGACACAACTTCCAGCTGTCGTGGTCGCTGCTGTGTCCCTTCCTTCATGCTCTCCAAATGCACATTCGCGATCCTCAACACGTAGTCCTCTTCACTCGCCGCTGCACCCCCTGCCATCCAAATGTCAACGAATACCGCAGCTCGATGCATCATACTCGATCCAAACTTGACGATAGAACACTTTGCCACCTCAAGGTCCCGGGAGACGAGTGTTACGTTCCCATACTTTGCCCCAGGAGGCCATTTTGTTGCTTCTCGAGGAAGAATGATAAAGTTGTCTTGAACCCATTTGTTCTCTTTGATTGTGTCCAATGCTTGAACGTGAACCTCTTGCAATAACACAACACTAGCCTCGACGCGCTGTCGACGCGATTCCCCATCGCTCCCGTCTTCTTCGTCACTACTACTCTCATCGTCATCATCATCACTCTCCTTCTCCTCGTCACTCACTAATATTTCGTCCTTCAAGTGTTCCAAAACAGCGTTCATTCTCTCATCAACCCAACTCGCCATAAAATCCACGTTCCAAGTGACAACAGTCACTTTCTCCGGTAAATTGTCGTGCTTTCTTGACCTATCAGGAACGTGTTTCCACCTTTCGAGAGTTGGTGACCAGTAACATGGTTTGAGAGCGTTGACGACATTTAAAGTAGCAAAATTGCTAGAATGAGCACCGCTGCTCCCCCGTCGACGAGCTCGTGGTCGTGTGTTATACCCTGGAATGACAGGAGATTCTTCAGGGGATGACGTCGGTGAATAATATGATGGTCCACCACCAGACGATGAAGAGGTTGGAGAGGCAAGATTGGGGAATAGTTTCAGTAATCGGACCATCGTCAGGGGTTAAGAAAGTTTCGTGGTGGCAAAACAACAACAACTGGCAGGGTCAGCCGCTTCGGCCTTTATAAACAAATGTGACGGTCGCAACGAGGCAAAACATTTGCAACGAATCGATTGTCAGATGGGGCTTTTCTACACGAGGCAATTCCGAATCCTTGATAGATCACCGGCACGCCTTCACTCCTCAAGTTATTTCTCCCCATTGTTCCTTATCGTCTCAGACAAAGAAAGTACCAGAACAAAGAGCCCATAACTTTAGAGTCACAGTGACTCCCGACTGTGGGACCAACGAAAACTTTTCATAAACATGCTTGTAGGCCCGCCCCGAACCATCAAACACCGGTAAAGGGACATTTCGATCTCATCGGACCATAGCCAACTCGTTCCGAAAAACTTCCTCTTTCAGTTGTGCATCGTGTAGTAGGTGAGGATTGTGTTGAAACCGCGGCATTGAGATCCGTGGGATATGCTCACGAGCCAATAGGTGAAGGGCGATAACTCGACAAGAATCTATCATTCCAGCCTTCTTTGCCACTCCAAACCTTTTCCTCTTTGCTAATATCTCACACGCCTTCGCATTTCCTCTAAAGCCCCGCCCATCTCCCTTCTCATCTCCCCATCCTTCGGGAACGCTTTGAACTTCTCCAATCGAAGTTCGCAGGTCAATTTTCGCAAGACATGAACATACCCTGCATTGCCAGCTTTCTTGAGAGACAAGACAGCTTGAAAAGCGCGATACCCGAGCCTGGGGAGCATGAGGAATGGGTGTGGCTTCGGCGGCCCCGCCAGATGGAAGGAAAAACTCACCATTGCGTCAACCTTAAATCTATCGGACATGGTGTCATAGCCCTCGAATGGCTTTTCACCACCGCGCAAACGTACCCCACCACCTGCCTTATAGTACCTAGAACCAATCGTCTGAGCAATTCCGAACCTCAGATCCAAAGTAACAAGACGCCTAGACCCACTATAAATTGTACTTGCGTCTCTTTTGACAGACTTGACCCCGCGCAGATATGAGTGCATCCTCATTGCACCAAGAATAAAGTGCCTGTACACGTTTTTGACGATCATATTATGTGTATTGAGGATAGGGTCAAGCGTGCTGGGGTGGAGACGTTGTCTACACATTCTACAGGGAAAAGAGGCTTAGCTTGAACTATGTTAGGAAAGGGGAAAAAAACACAAACGAACCGGAGCATTTTGCTCTGAAACACATGGCCAGGCCGACGGGATCGTTCAACAGTTAGCGTGTCCAGCAGATCTACAACTATAGCTTCAATAACTATTGAGCCCAAACGTTTAGGAGGGACTTACGAAGTGACCCGTATCTCGAATAATCAATCCCTACGCTCAAATCGTCTGTACTGATGGTCAACCCGGAAAAGGGGAACTCTATTCCTTTTGGTCAACCTATTTTCTCACATCCATAACATCTTCACCACATACCATTTACACCTTCATCCAACCTCCCCTCTACGTCCTCCCCAAAATCGAAATTTGTCAAAGTCTTGTCCTTTCCCACAAAACAGCCGTATTCAGGGTGTCCTTGATACATTATCCGGAGAAATTGCTTGGCCAGAGTTAGATGTGGCGTAATGAACAGGTAGTCGTCAGTCTGGCGCATCAGTAACTATGAAAAGAGAACATATTCAGGCCATCATTGACGCCGTGTTGAACATGGTACATACATTGCAGACATCTTGTGTAAATTTCTCAAAGGACTGTTCCATATCCCCATAAAAGAATGAACAAAGCAGCGTCGAGAGACAGGAGCCTTGGGGTATACCAACGGTCTGTTTGTAGAAAGAGGTTCCAATCTATGAGTTCCCAAGGGTCAATAAAAGAGGCATAAAACGGGGAGAATACTTTATACCTTCACAATATTCTCAGAGATGTGCTGCCGCAAAATTTTCAAGACTTCAGCCCGACCAGTCTGCTTCCATGGCTACAATGCTTTAGTCAAAGTTTGGCTGAGTTACAGGTCAACATCAGCAGACCTGTTCAGCAAATACTGCATGTCGAAGAGAAGCTGCAAGCTCCGCTGCCAGTGTGGTAAAGTCAGGCTGGTCGTCTGAAGAGCAGAAGAATGTTAACAGACAAACTCCAGCCAAATGAAGATGTGTACGTACCATCGTCATAAGCAACCATAGCTTTCGCCAGCTTAATACTATCTGTAGTCTTCGATAATTTCGTTTGGCGGGTGATCGAATAGGTATCCTGTACAACAATGAAATTAAAATAAAAGTCAGGTGAAAAATGTAGAAGCTTTACAGCAGAAACCACACGATCCAAAATCTCGAGCAGCTTCAGTTGATCTATTGTATCGAAGCATGCCTGAACATCGAGCTTGACAAAGTATAACTTTGGCCTGGATCAATTAAGCAAACATGCCCGAGAAACAAATGAAATGAAAAATACAATTTGGTTCCTCCGAAACGCTGCACTAGTGTCTGCTTGTACGTCTTCAGACGTTCATATATATCACTTGTTCCGAACACAGAGGCACCAAGAAGATTAGATTGTTGCTTCTGTCATAAATTCAGAACGTAAAGACAAGGTGAGAGAAATCAACAACGAACCTTTTCATACGTGAGAATACCGAAAGTTGTTTGGAGAATTTGATTTGTAGAATAACGTCCATTTACTTTAGCCTGAGAATGCACGTCACAGATAGTTCGAAAAAAAAAAGGACGAGCACTTACAGACAGGTTGACAATAGATCTTAAACCGAACTCCTTTGGAAGGAAGCGAACTGGCGCTGGCCCGATTTTCTTATTCTGCTTCTGCATTTCATTCACTTCTTCCTGCATCCCCAATCAATCAATGCAAATACAATGAAAAGGTGTGCCAAACCTGAGTTAATTTCTTGAATGTTGACTCGCCGAATTTCTGAATGAGTGGTTTACAAAGAGCCTGCCAGTCATCGTGTCGAAAGTACAAAATGCGATTCTTTGCAACGCCAGTATCCGTAACATGAAAAGTAGTCTATTAACCAATGTGTTAATGACAATCCTTCAGTTATTAGTGAGAGCTTACTCGTAGGATCTGGAGAACAAAACATTCGAAATACCAGAAAATAAATTCTTCTAGAATTTCCCGTCGTTTCAGCGCGTCACTAACATCGACCCTTTTGCGGGACTCCTGACCAGGCGGCATGAGCCAATCGCAATCCCCGATGCTCATACCTTGAAGCACATGGTGCAAAGTTAAAGTTTCGTACTTCCTGCATCGGATAAACTCATTCAACCCTTAAGTAATTTCGGTCAAAGGTCAACTAAACTGAACACATAAGGAAACCACTCACATTTCAAGATAGTTTTGTAGTTTCGATCTGAACCCCAAAAGGCCTTGGGGATAACTTCATCCGTTAAGAGGACTAAGTATCGATAGACCTGAATATTTTTATGAGGGATAACAATTCAGAGAACGGGGGGACCAACCTCGACATAGGAACATGCAAAATCCGAAAACTTTGGTTTACTTTCTCTGTGCCGGCGAGCTTGACTCAGACCGTGAGCCGAATACTTCGTATGCTCAGAATCCATAGTTGTGTCAGCTTGAGTTTGGAAAAACGGAGAGGATGAGACAGCCGAGGGGCCGTCATAAGATAAATTCTCCTATGCATTCGTCGGATGGGTGATAATTGAAGCGCAAACATGAAAAGATACCATAATCACATTGCCTAACTGATTATTATCTGACTTGCCAACCTGGAGCCATCTATTAGCACACACTCTACAAAGCAGAAACGAAAGCACCTTTGAAGGGCATGATACGTTCAGCAAAGGCTTATATGCACATTTGGAATGCATATGAATCATTTTGTCGAGCATCGGCAACACCGATTTTAGTCGCTTTGGTGTCTTTAAAGATCCTTTCTGAGATGTCTCCTTGTCCCTGTTTAGGTACATCATGTACGTTTGGTTCGAAGTGAAGCCTTGAGTGTGGAAAACGGTATGCAGCCCATACATTCGAGGAAAGATGTGTTTTGCTAATGTTTGGCTGGCCTTGAGTTGTTCGCGAGGATCAGAAAAATCGTCTTTTCCGTGGGGATTCTGGATCGAGGGCCTAGTTTGCAAGCGCCCGAGAATATCTGAGAGAGGAAATGAAGATCCACCATCACCGATGACCAAACAATAATGAATGACCTTGAGAGGATATACCAGCAGCAATGCCGCTGCGCGTGCCTGTATATTGAGGACGACTGTAAAACATTCTTGAACGGCTGAAAATAATGTCTCCAGCTCCTCTTGGTCGCTTGAGTCTAATGAATGCAAGTATTTCAGTAAGGACATACACTGCATTGAGTTTCCTTCGTTTCCTAGCTGGTGCAGATTCATTTTTCTCTTCATCTTCACGCGATCTTGCCGGAAGACGCTTTGTCAGATGAGGACCAGTAAGTTGCACATAACAATCATTTCCAATGCCCATGAAGAGCGAGGTTTCTATCAGGAGATGCAGCACAATTTCAGTTCCAATGCTATCATCAAGATATTTAGATGGGAAATTGAAGAAACAAAAAAAAAGATGTACCGTTCGCGTAAAACATCCCAGTCGGCTCCAGAGAGGGCTGCAACAGCTCTGTTCACATCATTCGCAACGACAGTACATGGATGGCCATCGTGATCTTTGCCATACCCTTTCTAAATTATTGTTAGGAAAATGAAGCGCACATGATGAAGGAGGCATACAGAGTACCCAGAGCAAAGGACATTGTTTGGTTTGTCCGACTTCTGGAAGAGCCTCTCGTGCGCTTTTGTGATTAGCTGAATAAGTTAGTGATAATTATTCCTTCCATCCAAAACACTCACTTCTCTCATATTCCACGGCGTTAACTCGATCCTCATTGCATGTGCGGGACAGCTAGACCGTCCTTGCGAAGATCCAACGAGGATATTCAACACAAATTCTTGATATCCAGGTCTGTCCTCGTCAGAAAAGAAGCCGGGAATTGAAGGAAGATATTCAGCAAGAGAGGAAACATCTGAATAGTACTGTTCTAAGATCTTGCGCGAAATGGACATGGTTGTTCGCGGTCAAGAGTGTCGGGTGCAAATGCACCTGACCGCGAACTGCTAACTCAACATGAGAACGCGCCCGGCACTTTCTATGGGAACTGAATTCCGATGACAGAACGCTTCTTTTCCTTCCAGAATTCGCAAGAAAGAAAGAATTGGTGGTTCTGTAGATCGTGTACTCAGATGTTCCATCCTGGCAGCTCCGAAAAACCGCTAACATTCAGAACCCACGCCTCAGGCATTCGCTTTTGAAGATCCAGTTATTCGGAAAGCCACTCTCTCAATCCGAGTTGAAATTTTGATCGCTTTGCGTTTTTTTGAAGATAACGTGTTCTTGCGTGGGTCCAACTGTTCAGCATAACGGAATTCTTTAGTCTTCTCAGGTAAGACTGCGCATCTTTCCTCCATTTCCAACATTATCCGTATATAAATGAGTAGTCGAATGTTCGGTCGCACTAGCGCGTAATTCCCTTCTCATGGCCTTCGTCTTTGATGCAGAGCTCCCTTCACCCCTCTCGCTTTTGGGGTGGCGGGCGCTGTCAATGTATCCTTACCTAAACTGATTTTTTTTTGTTCTCTGTCTTTGTCCACCTTTTCTGGTAGGACCCGTAACACTACATCTCCAAAAGATTCAGGGACAATTTGGCCAACTTGTTCGATCCGAGCTGACTGCCTTTTCGAAAGCGCTATGATGATTTTTGTCCTTGTATCATCCCCCTCCATTCTCTAGACGTTGCACGAGGCGGCATTTATGGGGTATACAAATGTATCTGACCAAAACTTCGACTCAAAAACCCCAAAGTGCAATTTTGCCCCCAACATTGTTACTGTCTTTCTCCCCATTGGCCTGATTTGCCTTTCGACGAATTCATGCCCTTGCAGATTTGACAGTCTTTGGCGTTTGATGGACAAGAACATGCTTGTTAGTCTCTCTCCACGCAAAATCTCTCATGCTGACTACTGCAACTGGGCTTTGAAGATCTGTCTCTAGGATTCTTTTATCACCCCTGGCAGGATCCTGTATCCGGAACCAACTCGTTCGATCCGAGTTGGCCCAGTGGGCTCCAATGAATCAGCTTTTTTCAAGACAAGTGTACATCTGGGTAATGCAGTACTCATAGCATCTGTTTCCTCCAGGTTTCCTCCAAGAACTATAATAGCCGTACTGGAACATTCCTTGAAATGTGTCTTTCACACCCCCCTGATAGTCCTTTTGGTGACATCTCTCTGGTCACTCGTCTTCTAGGTGCATATAAAATGTTCATAATACACGGACCTATCACCCAACGAAAAGGGTATTCATAGCTTTGCGACCTACTCGTTCGATTCGAGTATCAATGTGTCTCATCAGCCTCGAACTGCTTCTTCTTTTTACTTATGAGGTGCTCAATACTCCTACCGTCTCCGCGTATAATTTATCCATGTGTTGTTTCTAGATACAGCACAACCATGTTTTTTTCCTCGGCTCTGATGTATCCCAGAGAATGCGGTGGTACTCACTATCTTGTCCCAACTTCTAATTCCTCGCCTCAAGTTGCAACGGTGATGTCACCTCTATCAGACTCCAATATGTTATTAATTGTTATTATTATCATCAAAATACATTCTACCTTTAAGCATATCAAGTAGGAAAAGGAATACATGGACTCGTTCGATTCGAAGTCTCATCATGTTTCGCTCGACAAATGAATGTTGTTTTCTGTCTCATGTCTTTGATTTTCCCTATTTTTTAGTCTCCGTGGGGATTGGCACTATTCATACTTTAAAATGTTTTAATATGGTTCGCAGGAATAATGTGTAAGCAAGGTATTAGCGCTTCTTACTTTGAAAAGAACCAAATCCGAGGTCCACCCAAGGCGACCGTTTTTCGCATTATCTAGTGCCACTCTCAATTTAGGTTTTATTATCAATATACAATGTTGATCTAGAGCTACAACACAGTTCGTAATGTCCAAGTGACTACCATCACAGTAAATATTCGAAAGCCTCCCCTCGACTCATAAACTCTTTCTCGATGTACTCCTTCGCTTTTGACCTCCATTCTGTTTCTATTAATAGTCGATGTCACTCTCTCACGGCCTCTATCGTCATCGCTGGAGCTACAGAAGAAGCCAGTTCAATACAGGAGCCAATCAAAGAAGGGGAGGTTGGACTTACGAATGAATTGTTCAATGGGATTTTCCAGAGCCGATTTGAATGCTGCCTCT
>JAJTUO010000139.1:0-70130 GCA_021399455.1 Flagelloscypha sp. PMI_526
ATCCATGATGCAGGACTTGTTGTCAAGGCTAAAGCAGCGGAGGCTTCGTCCAAAATCTGAAGAACGCGAACTCCAATGTTGTCAAATACCCCCGAAGGGCAGTGCGTTGGTCTGAATCCCAAGATGAAGATACCACGACAACGGGCACCATACACTTGTGCAACCAAGAAAATCACTGGGCACTCTGGATGAGCGAGCGGATAAAAATCTCTGCTACTTCAGCGGGAGTGAAGATTTTTTCGATGGCTGAGGCTCAACCGTCAAGAGGAGTTCCAGCAGCAGGAGTTTCCACGCGTGCTCTGACCAGGAGTAGCAAAGGTTGAGGACGGAATGGGAGAGCACGACAGTGTCACAAAAGTATGATTTATACGCCGGAGAACCGCGATAGTAGGATGTTGGATAATCGGAGCAGTTCCCTGAGGAGCAGCGGGCGTGGAGGAGAAAGGCTTGCCGAGGAAAGCAGACCAACCCATCACGCTGTTTGCCCCATTTTTTTACGAGCTGTGATTTGGCCTGGTTACCGATGTAGATCTAAACGAATTTCGCAATTGGATGGAAGATGGAAAATATTTTGTTACCTCGTCAGAAGTGGCACTCCAGCTAACACAGCTCGCGATCTGCCTCTCTCCATCTTCGTTCGCGATGGTTTGAGGAAGAGTTCCTCCAACACCTGCACTAGATTTTGTGAAGACGGCGATGCTTGAGTACGCATTGCCTAAGTTATTCCGACAATCGTAGGGTGTGCAGAGGTATGCGCCAAAGGTGCATTCGCCGAAGACATGGTGACGGCAAGCCAGGAAAAAAGTTTGAAAGCTCAATTGGTTCCGTCTTGTGGCTTCTCTCAACATTCATATCGTTCCTAATCATTCGTCAATTTCCTCGACCGAGAATACTCTTTCCGTTTATTTTATTGAATTTCTCTTTTGACGAACCATATATTCTCCGATTATATCACACCGATATCCAAGGCCTGTACCTTTGATGAGAGCTTGTTTGCCTTTCCTTGTCATGAACAATCAATCCCGAAAATGTTCATTGAGATTATCCTCAGGTTCCACAAGAAAGAAAAAAGGTCATCTTCAAAAAATATGGACACATTGGGAATTGAACCCAACACCTCTCGCAGAAGTTAAATGATGCTAAGCGAGCGTGATAACCAACTACACCATGTGCCCCTGATAACACGTGTTTCTGTTCTGCAGTCTTAACCTGTCAAATAGGAGGACTCTAAAGCCATGCACTCTTCCGGAGGAGCACATCGGAGAAGAACGCAACGACGGAGAGGTGGGAATTGGATGCAACATTGGTGTTTGACTAGATTTGTTCGTACAGACCACAGATACCAAACCTTGTCTCTTGCTACCATGAGGTGGTCTCAAAGCATAAAGCTCCGGTCTCATCCACCTTCTCCTGTGATTAAATGTTATCACCAACTTGTTGCTTGGCGTCCCTCTGGCGACACTATCTGAATTCCAGCTCGGGGGTAGCAACTTTGGATGCGGTGTATATGATGATGGCCATATCTGTGTCGGGTTGTCCCCTCGGGCTACCATTGTCTCCCATATAAAAGTCGCTAGTTTTCTGGATGGTTGCTTCACTTGTCTCACATCCACTCCTAACCTCCCATCTCCACTTCCCCCCCATACATCATGACGACCACCGTTCTTTTCTTCTTCGTTTCACTTTTGGCGACCACCGTCACTTCCGCTCCTTCCACAAAACGTGAAAATCCCTTAAAAGCCATCATCCTTACTCCCGACTATGGTTTCGATCCGACTGAAAGCGCCATTCCATGGTCATATCTCCAATCACAGAATGTGGACATCACGTTCGCGAGTGAACACGGTGATGTAACAGGAGCTGATAAAAGAATGCTCGACGGAACCTGGGCTTACTTTGCAGTAAGTCTTTTTTTATTTCTTCTTGTTGCTGATATCAGATCATTTCGTGTAGGGCGCCAAGGAGCCTGCACGCAATGCCTACAAACAAATGGTTTCATCGAAGGAATTCAACGCACCATTGGCGTGGTCTCAGGACAGCTTCTCTCTCGGGGAGTACGACCTTGTTCTCCTTCCGGGTGGACACGACAAAGGGGTCCGTCAACTAATAGAGAGTCCCACTCTCCGACAAAAACTTATCGATTACTTCCCCGGTACTGAGGCTGGAGGAAGCAAGACCGTGGGTGCTATCTGGTAAATTTGGCTTCTCCTGCATTGAGTTCTTACCATCTGCTTACTGATAACAACGTAGTCATGGTGCTATGGCCATGGCTTGGACAAACACCACGGACGGAAAGTCGATTCTTCACAACCGTCGAACCACCACACTCCCCGCATACATGGAAGACATGGCATATGGAACTACTAAGCTCTTCCTCGGTGACTACTACCTCACCTATCCGTACACTCGCACACAATACGCCGTTGCATCATCTCTTGACGACTCCGCAAACTTTGAGCGCGGACCGCTCAATCTTTTGCTCTCCTACAACAGGAATGACGCTTGGGTTGTCGTTGACGAAGGATATGTTAGTGCACGGTGGCCAGGAGATGCAGAGGTCTTTGGAGAGAAAATCTTTGAGATTGCAAAAGAAAGGTCTGGCAAGTAGGCTTCACTATAATTACGCAGCACCTCTAGAGTACTGTTTACATGCACGTATAAGTTTGCATGAAAGAGGGACGGTTCTCCATTTATCTTCCCGCGCACTATTACTTGTCCGGATGAGCTTTCAGCCAACGCTTGACTACATTGTTCATAGGACAAGCCGTGCTCTCAGCGTCTGGACCATTCTTTTCATACATGGATTGGCAACAAGTATAGAGTTTTCTCATCGCTGCTTCACAAATTTCTGGGGTATAAGTGTTTTTATTGAGGCATGATTGGAGGTCACAGGCTTCAAGGCGATGATCAATAACAGTGTGGGTGCTACCCGTAGATGAAAGAAACAAACCTTGTGCCTGACATGATTGCTATAGAAATAAATTAATACTTGGAGTCGCCCAGAACAAACGAGAAGAGAGAAGCGCTTACAGACGGTGGCATGACGGAGGGAAGAAGGGCAAACGAGTGACGACATTTGTTTTCTGGCTTTTTCGTGACCACCATGCAGATGCAATTGGACTTTCTTATTCTTGGTTCTGGCTGGACTTCGACCTTCTTGATACCTCTTCTCAAGTCTTCCCAACTCTCCTATGCAGCTACGACGCGCTCTGGTGGCAATGACACGATTCCGTTCGCTTTCGACGTGGACATCGAGCGTTCAGAACTCGAAGACCGATTCAGATCTCTTCCCGATGCCCGCACAATTCTGATTACATTTCCTATTGTCAAGTCTGGTGCAAGCAAGATTCTTGTTGAATTGTACTCCTCAACGCGAGCTGGTACTGTGAACCATAGCGATATCCGATTTATCCAACTTGGCACGACCAGTATGTGGGGTGTAAGATGCTCAATTTTATGCCTTCGATTTAAATATTCATTGCATAAATTCCCCAATCAGAGCACGCCTCATCGTGGAAACCAGATCCGTACGAAAACCAGCCACCAGTGGTTCACGCGCCATTCGACCTTCTCCGAAACAGACCGCTCCAAATGCGAAACTGAACTTTTATCCCTTCATAATGCTCATACTACCGTTCTGAACCTCTCTGGTCTATACGGAGGTGCCCGTCACCCAAAAAATTGGATCCCAAAGGTTGCTTCCACCAAAGATATTGTTCGTCTCAAAGTACGCCCATCTCATCTTCACGTCTTACCTCTTTTTCACTTATCCATACTTCAGGGCAGCTTGCATCTTCTTCATGGGGATGATTTGGCCCACGCAATTGTTGCTGTCCATCTGCATTTCTCACGCGCCTCTGGTCAACGTTGGATCCTCACCGACCTCCGGGTCTACGATTGGTGGGAGGTTATTCTCACCCTCGATGAAGAAGAGAACACTCAGCGGCCAAACTGGATTCGAGAGCTTATGACCGAACCAGATGGCCCAAGAGCTCTTCCACGCCCTGTTGAAGATTTGGGGAGGGCATTAGATTCAAGAGAGTTTTGGCAAGGTGCATAGTCCAGTTCTTGAAAATGATCGCGTTGGTTTGCTGATATTTTTCAAGTATTTGATATCGTTCCAAGACAAAAGCCATAGGACTCGCACTCGTGCTTCATACGTAATCGTCCTATCTGCACATTCATCGTATCAAGACCTATGTCAGATATTCCTGGTTCACCTAGTCTAGCGCTTTGATGCATATTCCAGCTTTTAACTTTGGGATGCGCGTTATGTCACCTTCACGTGGATTCTTTTTGGACGCGGGGACCAGATGCTATGCCTCCTCCATCATACCGCAATTAGCGCGCCTGTTTTTGCCTTCCAGTGACATTCATGTTGAACAACTTATAACTCTTCAAAAGCAATCAATGCCATCAATTGTTCAAAATTAAGCACTGCTGGGGTATCTAGTACGTATTATTATAAAGAGAGAACAAGAGATCATGAATAGGGGAGTAAGCTCTTCAAATGGGACAACCGAATGTGATCAACTGGTCATTGACAACCTCTGCAACAGGTTGGTAGATCCTGCTTTACCAGCTGCACTGTTCCTCCCTTTGCCTTTTCTTCGCTTGTCACTAGTCCCGCTGCCCGACGACGTTCCGCCGCTTGCTGCACCTGCAATTTTTATCCCGCCAGGTGCAGAAAACAAATCATCGAGCCCACCCTCCACATCCATCCCGACAGGTGCCGATATTGACTGTGAAAGCCTAGAGGGCTCAAACTTCATCGCAGTATCTGCTCCTCGACCACGAACTCTGATTTTTCTGTCCCGAGTTGGTAAAGGGTCATTACGGTGACTGCTAATCTCAGCCCAAGACTTGACCCTCCCAGTGCTGGGCTCTTCCATGTTACGTTTCTGGGACGGCCTATTAGGTGGCTCATCCACATCCATGGATGAATTGGTTCTGGATATTGGCCGGCGGTTTTGTGCAATGGTCCGTTGGCGTCCCGCTGCAGCGCCATTAATAGATAGAGAAGGTGTTCGTTTTGGAGCATTGGGTGATTTGGGAGATCCCATACCGAGTCGAGTGAGAAGGTCAGGTGTGGCACCAGCTGTTGGTGTTGCCCCAGTCGACCTAACTCGCTTATTCATGCGAGTTGGCTGTACATCCATTTCGGATACAGAGAGGCGACGTTTGAGTGATATGCCCGGGGCAGAGCTGGAGGGGGCTGGCGCAGAAATGGTCCGTGAAGGCGGAGCAGGATGACGAGGGGTCATGAGTTGGATCAGGTGCTGAAAGTAACGTTTTCAGAGATTTTATCAGACTGAAAGAGAAGAAGGCTAACCTGGACATCCCGTAAGAGGGCCGCGTCGTTCTTGACTATAGGAGTTGTACTCAAACGCTCAATTTGCGGACGAAGGGCTGGAGGAATACTGAAGGAGCTGTCTTCTCTTTTTACCTATTCCTTTTTTTTTAAGCATTTATAATATTGAGAAATGAAGAGAGGCTACTCACAGCAAGTAGATTCGAAACAAAGGTGCGCACTACGAGTAAAAGGAATTCATCCGTTTGTCCGCGAAGTTCGAACTGGGCTGCAAGAATATCCGAGAAAATTCTTTCAGACTGTGACGCAATAGTTTTAGATGTATTCGGAGAAGCGGATGAAAGAAGAAGTGTAGCAGCCAAAGCGCGAAGGATGGCTAAACTGTCTCGCGAAGACGTAGGATGTAGCGCGAAGAGAGCTTCAAGTATCCACTGCTCCGAAGAGAATACGGTGGGAAAGAAGGGTAAAAGTGTTTGAGAGATCCCCGGGGTCGTCGCGATGGTCCAGAGTCTGTCAGACGAGACGCCAGAGAGAAGCGTCGCAAGCAATGTTCTGACCAGACTTTCGTCTTCAATTTCTCCCAGGCACGTTAAAATAGCTTCAACAAGCTCTACTCGCGATGTTGAAGCCAGTTTGGGGAGAGTATCCGGAGAGACAAGGAAGCGGAGCACGAGGTCTCGTAGGTTTTGATCTTGGTTCGGCTGGAGTTGGGATGCAAGGACGGAGAGAGTTGGCACAGGGTGGCTTGTAAGATGGGACAATAGCGACGCCAAGATCGGTGCCAGTTCAACTTGCGCATCTGGAGAAAACGTTTGGTTGCGGTTCGATAGCTTGCTGGACAGAGAGAGCACGTCATACCACATTGAAGCAACTGCACAAGCACATCGACATTGCGCTTCAAAATTCGTTCTGAGACACCAGTTTTGATAAGGCTTCCTGAGCCTGGTCCAGTTGGAGTGTACAAAGCTTGGGTTATCGGGTAAATCGTGTTATACCCTTGAATCCTACATCAACTCGCGTAAGAAGGAAGTGAAACCTGGAGAGATAGTTAAAAAAAACAAACCGAACATCTTGTTCAGGATCTTCGCAAATATCATACACTGCGTTGATCGATTCCTCGACTAGCTCTGGGAAGTGGGCTTTCGAGAAGACAACCGGTTAGTCGAACAGTACCTTAGCCCGGAAAACCCGTTAACTGGATAATCTCACCAATAAAAAGACGTATTTGAGTCACTGCGTACTTCTTCGTCTCTTTGGAAGCATCGGACGATCGAATGACGGTAAGGACATCCGTAAAAGCCTTCCGTTTGACAAACGGCTTTTGGCTGGCATGTGCAGCACCCATCTGCCTACGGAACATCGTAAGACGCTCTGCCATTCTTTAATGGATGCCAGAGAACACGCGGTCAGAGCGTAGAGGAGGCGGATTTGGTGGTGGGTGGTGAAAGTGGGCGCAGAAGAGCAGCGCTTACCACATTTAGAAATCGCGTCCTTATTGGCCCAATTCAAACCTCAATTAACACAAGTACAATGAACAACGCCTGCTACATCACGATTCAATATGCCATACTTTCAGGATGCCCTTAAAATTCAAGAAGGAAAAAAAGCATCGTCAAATGCCTTCCGCGAAAAATAATTCCAAAGTGACATGTTTGCATGCAATAGATACACAAGACGGGTGCAGGATGAATGTATAAAGTCCGAAAAGATAACACGAATTGAGCTGAGAGTCTGAGTGGAAGCCTAGAGTTGGAAACAGGAAACTGGGGTGAAAAAAAAAGGTATAGGTATGTATCGTAAACAGAACCACCACACACACAACAATGATAATGAACATAACAAAAACAAAGAAACCGAAGTGCCTCAAGAGATTACAAACCAGTCTCGAGTTCAATGTCTTCTTTCCCTCGTTCTTTCCTTTTCGCAACATAAACAACGCTGCTTGTCCTCGACCTCTCGTCCGACTCTCGAATTTCAACAAACTCTTCGTCCTCATCCTCTTCCGCAACAGGAAAGGGTAGTCTTGGAACGGGGACAGGCCGTTCCTTTTTTCCAGACCCAGCCGAAGACGACGATGAACCTCGAGAAGACTTTATCCGCGACGAGGATGGGGAAGGCGAAGTCTTAGTTTTGGATGAAGATTTACTGGAGATTTTCGAAGACGAAGATGAGGATGAACTCGTCTTCTTAGCGACTGGCATGGGTGGTGATGGCACAGCCAAACCAATACCTGGGTTGCTAAACCCAGACCCTTCCCAACCTTCGTCCTCATCCTCCTCTTCAACCCGAATAACTGGAGGTGCATGCGCAGGAACTGCGGATTCTGGCAAACCCTCCTCAACATCTTCCGTCATGTCGGCCAGAAGGTCCTCGCTGCTTGCTAACCCATAGTCCTCACTGCTGCCCCTACTACCGGACCAAGTCGGTGGTGCATCGTGTATCGAAAAGATGTGCTTTGGCAGCTAAATAGGGGTCAGCATGGCATGGGTGTTATAAGGGCGAACTTCTTACGTTGGCAACACCCTCTCTCAGCTCCTTCCACTCTTCAGCACCTCTCACGACAAAACCAATCAACATGCTCGGATCCATTTCCTTGATGTGCATCCTTCTAACCTTGTCACAGTGATAACTGGCAAGATCATGAGGAGGATAAGCAGAGAGGTAATACGCAGCGACGGGATCTTGCAATTCTGTTTGAGGCGGTGTAAGATCGGCGAGGGTCAGCTCTTCGTTCTTGGGCGGAGGAACAGGTGGCGACGGAGAGGGAGATGGCAATTGAGCTTGAGACCAGCCAGCCTTGCTCGATGGTTTTGCTGTATCCTTCCTATCCCGGGGCTTTGCAGTATCTCTCCTCTCTCTCCTTTCCTTCTTTGAATCAACGCCAAAGCCAACGCGCCCTTCTTTTCTCAGAGGCTTTGCAGTATCCCTCCTTTCCCTTTTGCCACCAGGATATGAAGTTGAGCTCTCGACATCGCCCTCCCCACCGTCATCGTCGTCGTCATCTAGAAGGTCATTGTCGTCTGCGACAAGTATTTGTCTTCCATCGACTTCAATGATTTCGCCATCTTCCTCGGAGAGATCGTCATGTGGGAATCGAATCCACGACCCTTCTACTTCGTCAAATGTAGAGGACGATGCCCTTACAAGCGGCAGAGGTGTGTTCACGGGACTTGGGGCAGTAGCTAGGTGAGGAGGTAGCTGACATACTTTCAGTAAACACAAAGGAATGACGGGAGAAAATAACACACTGGCTTGAAATCAACACACGGTCTCGCCCAGTGTGGATCTAGATACACCATTTGTTCCTCCTGGGTTCCGACAAACCAATAAGAAGAAGATGGTCGCCCACCGGCGATTCCAACACTGGTAGGAAATTGGAGAACCCTCTGTAGCAGGTAAGAAAAGCGTGCACATAAATAGGGTTTTAAAAAATTCCGACCTTAATCGTCTCGTAGTAAATGGGATTTACACCCTCTAACCCCAATCGAATGCCAAACAGAACAAGAACAGGCCGATCACCCCATCCATGACCACTCTTCCTCTTCTTCTTCCGTTCCCTCTCGAGAAAGGCCGGCGAGCGTGAGGCAGCAAACACCTCTGTTTCAAAAAGCATACTGTCGCTGGCAACCGACACTCCAAGGTGCGCAGGCGGATAAGCGTAGGCCAAAGTTCTAAACATAGAGGTGTCACAAACAACTACAGAGGAGTAAGATGGAAGGAACTGACCTTAATGCTCCAGCAGCTGTACTAGGTCCAAACCACATTCCAACATCCTTGCCCAGTTCTTTCCCTGCTAAAGCCATTCGATGGACAGAGAACGGCACTTCGCCCCGAGGATCATCTACAAACCAAGACAAGAGCTTGACATATTTAGCCTGTTCAACGAGGTCAGACGGATCCCTCTGACGGCCAACCCAAACGCGCAGAAGGGCTTCTGCCAAGAGGGATTGACCAGTGCGAAGCATGCACCCCCAGCCAGTGTCGGACGTCCAGCCTTTCTCTCCTACGATGCAGTGAGAAACCATGACACTTAAGAAAGAAAAACCAAACCTAATAAACCGCTTCTTCCAACCCTTTCTGCGATACCGATCCTATCAATTGAGATACTACTAAGCCACCCTCCTCCCTTGCCAGCTTTTGAAGGGGTAGAACTGATGCTAGTACTACTCGTAGATCCAGTTGTATACCCGCCGGTGGTGTAGCCAGAAGTATTACCCCCAGCGCTGCTCAAGGAGGCCTCGTCTGATTCGGAAGCTTCCGACCTTTTCTTCTTTTGGAGCTCGTCCCATCTTTCGAGATCGGCCAACTTGCCATCACGGATAGGTGTACTAAAGTCTTTTCGGTATGTTAACCAGATTCGGTGGGTAAAATCGTCGTAGAAACCTGGAGGCCAGCCTTTTGGTCCTGAGCCCACCGACGAATGGAATGAAGTAACAGAGGTGTTCGGCGAAGAGTGTTGACGAGAAGAGGAACTAGATGCGGTCGAAGTGGAAGATGTTGAAGAGAGGGAGTTGTTGGGAGTATGGGTCGCCGAAGCAGGCATGGGAATATCTTTGCTCTTGCTCTTATGGTGCTTCTTCGGGGACATTGCCCGTTGCGGTGAGGGCTCCAACATCGCACTCGTACCACCGAACGGCGGCCGAGGCGTTTCTCCTCCTCCAATGACGGGAACCTGTTGGTCCCAAGAATATTTAACGCCTAAGAGCCACACATCTCTCTCGTCGCCATCCTCCTTGACATCGGTGTCCCTCCCGAGATACCTCAATGCTCGACTGGCCAACCCACTTCCACTGGGGCCAGCGTGGCCGGTGGACTTGTTTAAAGAAGAGCTTGTGGAAGAGGATAAGGTACTTTCTGGACTCGTAGGTCGGTCTCTCTCCCTTTGATCACCTTTCTTCTTTTTGTTGCTGTTGCTGGAGGAAGAGGTATTTGAGATACTTAGACGGGCGCCCCTTCCATTTGCAGCAGTGGCAGCTAGGGCTAACTTTCCGCCTGAATGGGAAGACAAGATGTTTGGAAGACTCGTATCTCCAGAAGAAAAATGATTTAGCCACCCTGAAAGGCGACTGCCAGTAGACGTTAGTTTAGACGTTGAGTGGGAGGATGAGGCATTGGCATATAAGGGCGACTGAGGCCGGGGTGTCTTGGGAGAGGGCAGAGGAGCTGATGCGCGGGCAACAAGGACCTCATCATCGTCAGAACGCGGTGTACTCGTGCCCACGCTCTTCGACCGATCCCGAGTTATGGACGGCGCATTGCTCGGTTTGGAATGCGGAAGGAACTTGTTAAGCTTGGATTTCGCATTGGGCGAATCAGAGTGTGAGGATGGCATGAGTGTCTTTGGGAGGATCAGCGAGTGACTTGCAGAAGGTGGAATGAACGAACCGCAAATCAGGCTGAGAAAATCACGCAAAGAAGACCAAATCACCTATACGAAATCGTGTTATAAAATATAATGAGAAATGCGAGAGGTAACATACGCAGGGCGCCCACTGGGATGTGTCTCTTGTTTGGAAGTCCAAAAGGTGCGGTGGATCAACCAAGATGCCCGCGTTTCCTCGAAAGACCAAAATTAATGCCTCCCAAGATACAGATTAATCTGTATTGAAGTTGTCCTGTGGCTAAGAAATGCGCTCAGAGAAGCAGCACTGCGGCTTAGGCAAGTGCTATGCTAGCGTGAAGGTAGGGAACGTCCGGAAAGGCTTGTAGGGCCAACGGCGCTAGATACGCCTAAAGGAGAAGGCTGACAGAGATGCCAGGTGCGGCGTAGAAGATGAGGGTGATGACCGTCGGAAACAGGAGACAGATATGTTTGGTTTTGTTTATCCAGGGGCGGCACGAGACATGAGTCCGGATGCTAACGCGCTTTCCAAAATTCCGGGAACTTTGTGCCTGTCATGAGAACCACCACCATCCAATATGTCCCACTACAGCCTTCTTCACCGGTCTCACACTGGTCTCACATCACTATCACCTAATTCTGCATCGTTCGCCCTGGTTCTGATAGCTTGTTGAACCCATTCTCGCGCTTCCGCTCTTCGGTTTTTCAGCTACAAGTTACATAACATTGTTATCGAAAATGCGCTCCGTTTACACGTCAACCGACATCTGCCCAGCAAGTTGCCTTGTATTTTACAAATCCTTCTCCGTCCTGCACACACTAAGTTCACTCCCAACCAAATGCTCCCTTTACCATCCGAGCGGAATTCGGTAACAAGGTAACAGGTCAATGTTATGCTTTCCAAAGTCTGGAACTCTCCTGAGTACCTTCAGATTAGTTCACAGGAGAATGGATTTAAGATGATCACATTCAAATCTTCCTTCGTAAAGAAGTTGCTTGCCGAGAATGGTTTGAGCGACGAGGTCATTTGTAGCATCATTCTCAAGCTTTCTTGAAGACGAAGCCCAACAAAGGTCTCGCGTCTCCTTCTATGCCAACTTGTATTGCAGTTTCGGTGGTGACCCCAAATCCCAGAGTTGGGTTGTTATGGCTTAACATTTGAGGGGAAGACGTTCGGACGGTTGGGTGCACCATACACTCAGGAGCGAGCGAACAGTGGAAATCCAGATTCCTTTTTTTTTTTTTTGGTAGATATATCAACATATCCTCGTCCGTTTGTCCTGGCTGGTCGCCAGTCGAAGCAGCCAACTTCCAGAATAGCCCGTGCTCCAACCCAAGCTGCGAATATTCGCTTGCTCTGAATAGTCAATTGTTTGTTCTGTAAGTATTATTTTACAATGAACATTACACCGTACGTTCCTAGTGAGATTAACAAGACACCTTATTCCTTCTCAGAGTCATCCACAAACCAATCGTCTGTGCCCAGATGTGTCTCAAGTTGCTGCATGATTGTCTGATGGCTCGACGTTGGAGCAAAACGAACCGTACTAGGTGGTCGATTGTATGTATTCATCTCCCATGCCTCGGTCCTATGCCCATCGCTGTCGACGTGAAGTTGACTCCTGGCCCCTCTTTCCCTCATATGCAACAGAATACGTCCTGTTCCAACAGAGTGCATAACTCGCTGGAAGCTAGCCAAAATAAGAGTTCAAACACAAACTTGTATAATGAAGCAGCACTTGCATGACAAGGACAACAGTGTACTCCTGTGAGGTCGCGTACATCACAACAACATTCAAAATCGATATGGAGACGATAAGCAGATAAAAAATTAGTCCGTCCCGAAAGATGACTTCAATGAGAAGACGAGATCCGAAAGAGTGGCGTCCTATGATTAGTGAATTTCGCATACACGGCAAAAAGAAGAATCCCAAACTTACTTCGCTGTAGAGCTCGGACCATTGTTGCAACAAACACAGTTGTCTCAAAGATCATAACTCCTACATAGCTACCAGAGACCAGTCGATTATCGACAGTGATGATATTACATCCACGAACTCCAGCAAATTCTGGTCCAGCCCCTGCCCAAAAAATTAGCGTTATGTTACGAAATTGAAGAGAAAGGAACACACAGACGATGGTGTTGACGAAAATAATAGCCGCAATTCCCCCATAAATGCCCAGTATTACAGCAAATCCTGACAAACCCAATAGCACCCATTTATTTCGGTCGTAAATGGCCCATGTTCGTAAGATTAGGATAGCTGGAATGGGATGAATAAGGATACAGACTCTCATGGTTAGAAATGCTCTCACACTGAGCAACCAGGATTCCGATAACGTCTAACAAAGCGATCACAAGATAAGGTTTCTGACACGATGTTTCATCTTCGGTAGGATTCATGAGTTGTAAGACTAGAAAAATATTCCCTATGCTGCCGCCAACTAACGTACAGTCCAGAACGTACCAAATATGCTAAGACACACGTCGGAGAGCGGCAGGTATCGAGTGAGGAAGAACAAGATTTTCCCCAATGACCATCGTGTCAGCCAGACGTAGCGAATTTCGGCAATGAAGGTGATGAGCCAGTCCCAGACCTGAGGAGGTGGTAAAGGATGGGATACAAACGAAAACGCAATGTTTCGTACCAAAATGGCCAGACTGGCGACTGGCGCAACGAATGAGAAAAAAATTGCGAGGAATTTCGAGAGAAACATACACTCAAACATCTAGGATAGCTCTTCTGTAATCGCACTTGAATTTCCCAAGGAGAGAACGCACTTACCACCGTGATATCGCTAGAGCCCACAAGGTTGATGAGAGCCTTTTGTCCTTCCTCATCTAACATGGCTCAACCTGCGCAGTTGGCAGCGCCAACCAACCCGAATTCAAGCATCACGCGAAGACTAACGCGGGTAATATAGCAAGTAGCAAAGCTTAACGAAGTGGGCTGATCATCGCCAAATGTGCATTCTTGGCAACAGGGGCGTTTTTCTAGACGTATCAATTCCCAAAATCTGACATTTTGAATCAGTCATCTGTTCCATTCTGAAGACTTGAATCAGTGGCTGCATCATTGGCTTCACACATGATTCCCTCAAGCCCAGTGAGCCAAAGATGTCAGCAAACATTTGCAACTTGTTCTACTTTATACCAGGCTGTTCCCGCCAGGCTCTGTAACTCTGCAGAGACTCTCTTGCATCGCGTGCAGGTGTGGGGATAACTTGTTACCATGTGACCGTGAGGGTGAACTCTCTTCCGACAGTCCTGAATCCATCTTGGACGCACCTTCGGTCAGTTCGTGACACCGGTTTTCAAACCATAGACGGTTGCAAACATCCGAGCAGAATTGGGCAACAAGAACATTGTTGTCTCAGCGCGTGCGTAAAAGCGTAGTATTTTACTGTCGTCTCCGCCAGGTGCCACATACTCTCAAATATTCGGGGACAAGTCTGGGGTTTCGAAGCAGTTCAATCCCTTTTTGGTTCCCCGGCATTCCGAATCAACATTCTCCAAGTTCTACCATTTTATGCTCCCCAAAGTCTGCGTCTCTCCTGAGTACTAATAGATCGTTTCACGAGAGAACGGATTTAGGATGACCACATTCAAATCCTCACTTGCGAAAGAATTGTTTGTATAAAATCGTTTGAGTGGTGTGGACATTAGTAATGTTGTTCTAAAGCCCAGTATAGCATGTTCATGGAAGACAGTGAACAAAAGGTCTTTCATCTCCCTCTAGGCTAATTTATATTGCAGTTTCTGTGAGGACCATAGAACCGAGAGTGTGTTACTTGTTGGGCTGGCAAGTCTTAGCATTTATGGGGAAGAGGTTTTGGACGGCTGAAACGGTCGGAATCCAACGTCGCCTTCCTGATGGAGACCTACATATTCTAGTCCACTGCTCTGACTTATCACTATTTAACGAGCAAAGACTGAGCTAGAGGGGAACAACAACTTCCATGAGTGTTCGGCCTGGCTCCAACTCAAGTTGGGAATATTTGCTCGCTGAGTGGCTGATGGTTTTTTCGGTAGATATTATTTTCTGAGTACAGTAGACTGTACATTTAGATTGAGAGAGATAACATCTCCTATTCCTTCTCAGAATCATCTACAAACCAATCGTCCGCCCCCAGATGTGTGTCAAGTTGTTGCGGGATTGTCTGGTGCCCTGGTGTTGGAGCAAAATGGATCGTACTTGGTGGCCCATTGTGCGTATCCATCTCCCATGCCTCGGTCCTATGCCCCTCGCTGTCAACGTGCAGTTGGCTCTTAGCACCGCTCTCCCTCATGTGCAAAAGAATACGACCTGTTGCAATAGAGTGCATAACCCGCTGAAAGCTAGCCAAAGTACGTTATCAAGCGCTAGCTTATACATTGAAGCAGAACTTACATGACGAGAACAACAGTGTACTCCTGTGGGGTGGCATACATCACAACAACATTAAGGACTGACATGGAGACGATAATAAGGTAGAAGATTAGGCCATCCCGAAAGATGACCTTGAGAAGACGAGATCCAAAGGTGTGGCGCCCTATGATGTGTGAGTTTAGGCTATTTGGTAAAAGAAGATCCTCATCTTACTTCGCTGTAGAGCTCGGACCATTGTTGCAACAAACACGGTTGTCTCAAAGATCATAACCCCCACATAGCTACCAGAGACCAGTCGATTATCGACAGTGATGATATTACATCCACGAACTCCGGCAAACTCTGGTCCGGTCCCTGCAACGAATTTAAAATAATGTTATGAAATGGAAGAGTGGAGAGCGCACAGACGATGGTGTTGACAAAAGTGATGACTGCAATACCTCCGAAAATGCCCTCCACCACGAGAAGTCCTGACAGACAAAATAGCACCCATTTGTTTCGATCGTACACAGCCCATGTTCTTAAAGTGAGGATAACTGTCACCATATGAGTAAGAATACGGCCTCTCATGATTAGAAAGGCCATCACATTGAGCAACCAGAATTCCGAGGACGTCTAACCAAACGATTGCAACATAAGGTTTCTGACATGCTGCTTCGTCGTCGGGGGGATTCATGAGTTGCAAGGCTAGAAAGGCGAATATTTCTCAAGCTTTCACCAACCAAGGTAAAATCTCAATACGTACCAATTATGCTAAGACAAACGTCGGAGAGTGGCAGGTATCGGGTAAGGAAGAACAAGACTTTTCCCAATGACCATCGCGTCGGCCAGACATAGTGAACTTCCGCACTGAAGGTGATGAGCCAGTCCCAGAGCTGAGGTGAAGTCGCGTGATAAATATCTGGATACAAACAGAGCGCATCGCTTCGTACCAAAACGGCCAGACTGGCGACTTGCAGGAGGACTGAGCAAAAGAAACGCGAGAATTTTTGAGGGAAACATACACTCAAATATCTAGGATAGCTCTTAATCGATTTTGAACGTCCCAATAAGAGAATGCAATACCAATGTGATATTGTTAGAGTCCACGAGCCTGATGAGAGCCTTTTGTTCTTCTTCGTCTAGCATGGCTCAGCCTGCGCAGTTGGCAGCGCCAGCCAGCGCGAATGCAAGTATCGCGCGAAGAGCAGTGCAGATATTATGGCGAGATAATGGCGGTTGCAGAGAGAGCGATGAATCACCGGCTTTCCGCTCAGTTGCAAAGCCTAACAAGTGGAGCTTCTAATTTGGTCATGCGTTTGCCAAATGGGCGCTCGTGGCAATGAGTTTGAAAATCAGTTCTCGCAAATAAATTGAAAGCCGGACTTTATGTCAGGGAACTTCAGATTGTTCAGATTGTCGCAGAGCTGAGTACAGCAAACGAAGAGGCGGTCTTCCAAGACCACATACCCGCTGCCACTGCAGCTCCACAACATGCATCGGGTGTCACTGTGCAACGACACTGAAATCAAGTATTGGGTAAGATGGAAGGCTCCAAGGTTCAGTGAAAGGAAAATGGAGTGAACCACGCACATAGTTGGCATTGTAGCCTGGATGAAAGTGCGCATGGGTGCGCTTCGATAGCAAACAATATTGAATATAAATAGTAACTTTCGTAAGATAGAATTCTTGATTCAAAGAAATAGACGGGCAGCAGTTTATTGAACACAAGAGGCCATGATATCGAATAGGTACGGACGTTGCTGACAATGAGTATTACAAGCCCGGATGCTATCACCATCTTAGACTCAAACCCCACGATCCAGATCTAAATCATGCGTTCGCGTTCTCTCTATGGTTATTAAGCATCCACCTAATGACTTGCAGCATTGGATACTGACCATGAAGTTCAAATTCTTAAAGGTAAATCGACCTCTTGATGCAATTAGCATAATGCCACCTTTACTTGATCTGTGCCAATCCTTTGTTCGTCTTGCTAGACACAATCAAGGAAAATGGTTCAACGAATTCTGATGGGAAGTATTCTGTGTCTTATGGCATTTTATTCGACAAAACCCAGAACACTTGTATATATTGTTCATTCTCTAATACCTTCTGGTCTTTGCTCATTAGTGGCAGTGGAAGCCTTAAATGGCACGCTGAGGAAAGCTAAGAGGGGAAAGATAGTGAGCATTCTGCCCTTTTTTTATCGAAAATCATTTGCCTTACATGTATTTCTAGGTTAGTTTCGCGGGCGAGTTACTCATGATGCCGAAAGACAAGGAGGTTGAGGTTGTACTTGAGAGTGATGACTGATGATAATTAATGTAATTCAATTATGCTGTACTATGCATGGATTTGGGAGTGAACTCATATGTACTTTCGGGAAGACAAATGTTGTTCAACAAGTGCTACTAAAACTTGTCGCTTTAACTGGCGTTATATCTTTTCTGACGAGTCTGTTGCATGTTGGGTATTTTAAGATGATGAAATTTGACTTTGGGCAGTCTAAAGAGAATCCGAAATTCGGGCTACCGTTAGTCAATTTGTGCACCCACGTGCTTGTCGGTCCACCGAGCACTTCCGGATGACAGATGAACTCCGACGACTCACTCTGAGGCGTAGCTCTGATCGTAAAATTAGGACTTCACAGTAATCCCCAATACCAAATCTTCTTCCCTAGCATAGTACCAAGTACAGAGATACTCAATTTCCTAGAGGCAGACTCACAATCCGAACGCAAACGCATCTTCCTCATTGTCTTGCACGCATTCGATAATGGAGAAGACCCAATATTGCACCAAAAAAAGAATAACTTGGAGTACTGTGCTTAAACAGGACCACAAAGAGACACGACGGATCCGTGATATCATGAGGAATTAGAAATACCTACTCTGCATTAGATAGATGGAAAACGGGCGAGCAGTATAGCCGGAGAGGTTGGAAAACGTGAATGGAATCTAGGTGTCTTTGTACTTGTACACTGACAGGCCCTGTGTATGTTGTGACTGTCACATTTGAACTCCTGCATCTGCCGCTCACTGCAATAGGCGCGCAACGCCGCATTCACTCTGGAAATCCCATAGTTGGAGAGCTAGCCATGCCGTGACACTATATCTTTGATGGGGTTCCACCTGTGCAAGTCCCAAAAATCGCCGGAATATGTGCCACTTTAGGATCAAAAACATGTGTCTGCATCCGCAATTGTTGAGTTGAAGATAGGCGAAAGCGAATCTCATGTCGGTGTCCTCAATGAAGACATAAATCTTGTGGAAGGAAGTATCTCTGCATGTTACACCATGCGTTTCTTAAGTCATTCGGCTTCTAGTAGTGGTTACGCAAGACTGCTGCAACTAACCTAAGTGGATATGATTGTCGAATATAAAGAGCAGCAATCCAGCTGCTAGAATCCTCACTGGTCCTCCAGCTCACCGCTCTGTTCTTCCTTCGAGCCTTTCGGTCAATCGTTGTCGCGATGTACTTCTCGCCTGCCTTCGTCCTTGCCGCCCTTCCCTTCTTGGCCTCTGCCCTCCCAGCACCGGCAACAGGTGCTTCTGGCATGTCAATTCCTATCCAGAAGAGGCGATCATCTGGCAAGACAACCCGTGAGGCCGTTGTGCTCAACATCAAGAACTCTGTGGCGTTTGTTATCCCCCATTGACTTTGAGCTCCAAGCTGACCATTGAAACAGTAAGTTCCAGCGTGGCCTAGAGGCATATGAGAGGAACACCGGTTCTGCCCATCCCCTCGCGAAGGTGATCAATCCTTCGAAGAAGCGGGACACCGGCTCTATCTCCTTGACCGACGACGCGGAAGAGTTGTGGTACGGTGCGATATCGGTGGGCACTCCAGCAGTCAAATATACAGGTCTGTCAAGTACATTTCATGGCACTCCAATGTTCACTAATGAGTTTTTTTTAGTTGACTTTGATACTGGTTCCTCTGATTTGTTCTTGCCTGCCTCCACCTGTGGCACAACATGTTCAGGCCACACTCTGTACAATCCATCCAAGAGCTCCACGTCCAAGAGCTTGGGCAAGTCTTTCAGTCTTGCCTACGGTGATGGCTCTACCGTTAGCGGCAAGCAATACACAGACACGGTACAAATCGGCGGCCTCACTGTACGTTCTTTGATCAAGAGAACGACGAATTCGGCTAATTATCTGCATCATAGGCCACCAAGCAAACCCTTGGCTCAGCAACCAAGTATTCCACTGGTTTCGAGTCGGAGTACTTCCCAGCTGATGGTCTCCTGGTTTGTCAAATTCCTCATGCCTTAATTTTCGCATTGATATTTACAATTCATTTAGGGCATGGCCTTCAAAGCCATTTCCGACTACAACGCCAACCCATTCTTCCAGACGCTTCTCAGCCAGGACACCGTTTCAGCAGGTGCCTTTGCTTTCAAGTTCACTGAAGACGACTCCTCTCTCTATCTTGGTGGTGTCGATGAGGACCTCTACACAGGTGACTTCACCTACGTCCCAGTCACTCAAGAAGCGTACTGGCAAGTTGATATGGATGGCATGAAGGTTGGTTCCACCAAGGTTACCAGCTCTACCTCTGCTATCATTGATACTGGCACTACTCTCATCATTGGCGACAGCGCCTCCGCCAAGAAGGCTTACAAGGCCATCAGTGGCTCCAAGGATAACGGTGACGGCACTTATACCGTTCCTTGCTCTGCCAGCGCTAACGTTACACTCACATTCGGCGGAGAGGTTTTCACTGTCTCATCCGCCTCTTTTGCTCTCGACAATGGAGATGGCACTTGCATTGGCGGTCTTGGTTACGAGGACGACATTGCTTCTGAGTTCTGGATCGTTGGTGACGTCTTCCTCCAGAACGTGTACACTGTTTTCGACGTCGACAACAGCCAAGTTGGCTTTGCTACTCTTGCTTAGTAGCGCCATGTAGGATACGAGCTGTGGCTCCATACCAAGTCGAGAAGATGATACCTTTTCATGTTCGCTGCTATGATATGTTTTCGTGCATAGCATGCTTTGGTTGTGCAGAATCTTAAGATGTAGAATGCCATACCTTTTCTTCTCCGTACCTGACCTTGAGCCACAAAGTGGAAGAAGTCTACGGCCCTGCACTGCCACCGCGACTCAGAACTGAACCACCATGAATGACCGCGACAATAAAGCACTTCTTGCCCACACAGCCCGCCTTTTGGGCTACCGCGCAGTTACCCTTCTAGTTTGCGCGCGTATATGGAACTCAATACTTGTCTACCTAAACAACACTACTTGGTGTCTGACAAGCTTAGACTGTCATCATGGAGGTTCAAACTTTAGAATTTGGTTTCTACAGAAGTTTTCAAATCTTCTCCTCACGGCAAATTTAATCATATGCCCCTACTCTTCCTCGCTTGGTCTTAAGACCGTCTTTGTGCTGTCGCAGCCAACTGCACACATAGCTAGGCCCACTCATCGATAACATAGATCGAAACGTCAGGGTCAACGAGAGGCTCTCGAACCTATTCTTGTTAGCGTAATTCGAAATTCCTAAACGACCATACAAACCTCGTTTTCTCGCTTTTTAGCCCACTCGTCGACCACGTAGATGGAGACATCTGGGTCGACAAGAGGCTCACGAACCTGGACCTGGTAAGTAACAGCACAGAATGTATGTAATGGTATGCACTTCAACTTCATCCCTCTTTGCCCACTCGTCAATCACATAAATGGAAACATCGGGGTCAACAAGTCGTTTAGCGAGCGCCTCAGACTACCATACTTGGTATGAACATTTCTGAGGATTCACGCCCTAAAACAAATACTTACCACAAGAGCAGGAGCAGCATGAGCAGTCATTATGGCCGCGGTGACAAGAGCGATAGCGAAACGCATTATGTTGGAAAGCTTGAGGAGCGCAAGGGGGCTTGTTCTGAAGCCGGTCGGAGCTTCTCTTTATAGGTATTCGCAATCTCCATTCCAGTACAATTAGCAATCCTGAATGTATTGACTTATCTCCAGCCTTTCATCTCCTCATATTTGTCCTCACGGTCGCATAGGTCACCGGCTCTTCTCACAGCTCCTCACATCTATATCGCATTCCACTCGTGACAATGTTCAAGTCTGTGCTGCGGGTTATCTGTTCCATAAGTTATTTTATATTTATAGTGTCAAGAATAGACATCCGATGGAAAGAGTTCAGCCAATTGGTGCGCCCTCTCTGTCTAGGCGTCATCTGGCGCCATACACTTTTACCCGTATCGTGAGTTCATACTCCCAAATCGTGCCTTGATCCCTCTTGGCATCTTCAATCGGATCTATGCAAAGGCTTCTCCAAGTCCATTCGTCGATATCACTTCCTGAACTACAGGATTCTTGCGTCATTCTAGGCCTTTCAAGCATAATTGAGATTGAGTCACCCACGGCAGTATACCCCGCTGTGGGAAGAATGCATAAGGACATCCAACTTGCTCAGGCCTGTCTGAAGATAGAAGCTTCAGTCACCGAAATACCATGCATGGACGAGTTGTTGAGTCGTCCTTATCCTCCACACTTCTCACTTGCCTCTTACGATCATGGGCGGAAGTCGAGAAGAATACATTTCGTTGCGAACGGATGAGGGCGATGAAAATGAGGCTACAATTCCAATGTATCGAACCAATTCTCGCACTCGAATGACGCGCTTTCTCTGTGCCATCATCGTCGTTCAATCTATCGGTCTTCTCTTTTTCGCCTTCAGAGTCTTTCAAGTCCAATCTCCTTCATGCGTACCAGTGTTTAAGAGTCACTCGTTGTTATACTGTGCGTTTCCCCTATAATATATGGTGATCTTGAAAACCTATCCCCCTACAGCACCAGCGGAAGATCACCTAGAGTATCAAGTCAAGGTATTCCCTAATGTCATGGATATAACACCCTACCGTGGGGTTTCTGACGATGTGTATGTGTTTTTTGGTGACATTTCGGACTCGTGATTCAACAATTTACAGGGATAAAGCATGGAAGGACTTATATAAAGGTACTTTGAGAAACCTACTTTCTAACGATTAACAAACATTCTCATTTCCTCGTAGGAACTTTCATGCGTTTACCAAGGGATGAAGCGGCCAAGCTCCCGAATCGGACTTGGCCAATTGCGGATGAGCCTGGATACTACATCGCACAATTCGACGTCTTTCATCAACTTCATTGCCTCGTACACACTCTTTACCTTGAATATCTACCTTTCGTTTCTTATTTGACACGCAGAACTACCTGAGGCAATCGCTAGATCGTGAACACTACCTGAAAACCCACGATGCTGAAGGCCTGGCTGGTATGCTTGACTCTATATCAACAGGAAACTCGAAGTTTACTGAGCACCATGACCCTAGATCACCACCTACGGCATTGTGTTGATTCTATTCGGGAGTCTTTGATGTACGCTTTCGCTTCAAGCTGAAGATTTTTCGCTAAACTCCGCCTTAGGTGTAGCTCAGACATCGCTTCGATTGTATGGCAATGGGATGAGGAAGTTCACGGCGTCAGAGGTCGTACTGCGGTGAGTGATTCCTTTGTTTTCTGTCAGATTCGTTCGGGGCTTATTCTTGCTAGGTTGCTCACTCGTGTAGGAATTTCGACAAACTGCTCGAGTGGACTCAGGCTAGAGGTTTGGACAAAATGATCAACCTCAAAGAGAAACTCGACGTTGGTCTTCCAGATTTCCCGATTATTACATAGGTTAAGAAATTAAACATTGCGATAAGCAATATGTAGTCAACTTCAATTCAATTGGAAAGTAGGCAGGCGCTCACTTGGCCGCGTTCTGTTATACGCTCACCATAGACTTGAGCATCCCGAATATTTGAACAAGAGGGGTCATTGTTGCATCGTCTGCAATATATGGCCGTTTCTTTAGCAAACTGCCCAGTTCTTTCTGCCGCATAATTTCACCTGCGTATATTGGCTGCTTATCTTTCTTCCTATCTTTGCCTTTCGACCACCACGACTGCCATGCCTTTCTTTTCACGAAAAACTAAAACTATCCCGATTACTCTTGTCATACATGGTGGTGCAGGAACGATGTCGCGCGATTCATCGACTCCAGAGCAACGCGAAGCATATCGCGAGACTTTGCGCCTTTCATTGCACGCGGGATACAAGGTCTTGCAGAATGGAGGAGAGGCCATGGATGCTGCCGTCGAAGCCGTGCGTATTATGGAAGGTCGGACATATAAATTTCAATTCTTAATATAACGACTTGGCTAGTAACTCTAACCAATAATCTCCCCAGACTCACCCCTTTTCAATGCAGGCAAAGGCGCTGTATTCAACATCGCAGGCCAGAATGAACTAGAAGCATCAATCATGCTCTCAAACCACCTTCAATACCCTCTCCTTCCACAGAAGAGCCCATTCCTGAATCGCGTCGAGGTCTTGGCTTAACACTCCTCCGACACACTCGGAATCCTTCTCTTCTTGTCCGAGAACTCTACATGAACCCCTCAATTGCCCCACACCCCTTCCTCTCCGATAATGAGCCGGAACGATTGGGAAAAGTTGAGTTTGGTATCGAACCGGTGGATCCCTCATACTTCTGGACTGAACATAGATGGAAAGAGCACATGAGCAAAGTAGAACCAGGCGAAGGCCTGCCTGCTTATGCAGATATTGTGCAAGATACGGAGAAGTACGCAGAGAGCAAACCCGACTTCCCCCTCGACCTTGCTCCGAAAGGGACCGTCGGTGCAGTTGCCTTGGATATGCGGGGTTGCATTGCATCGTGTACATCAACTGGTGGAAGGACAAACAAACTTGTAGGGAGGATTGGAGACACAGTGAGTAGTTTTAGCAACATGTGGAACAAGTTGCCAAGAGTAATTTGTAGCCAATCTTCGGCTGTGGCTTTTGGGCAGCCGAATCTCCTTCTAAAACCACCTTCCTCCGATACCTTCTTCGAAAACCTTTGAAAAAGAAGGCAATTGGTGTATCTGGGACTGGGGACGGAGACGTAGGTCTCTCTGCCCATTTCGCTTTCGGCTTCTCATTCGACAATTTCTAGTATTTCATTCGCCAAAATACTGCCTCGACTCTCTCCCACCATGTTCTATCTGGGCGGCACCGCTCAAATCTGGATATTGAATCTCAACGAGCAGTCGATCGCCTCAGGAAGGATGGCGGAGATGGAGGCGTCATTGTTGTCGATGAGAAAGGCAGATGGAGTATGAAAATGAACTGCCCGGGAATGTACCGGGGTGTTATGAGCAATCGGCCAGGAGAAGAGATGGCCAGAGTAGCCATTTTTGCCGATGATGTTTTATCATGAGCCCTGGAATTGCCTGAATGCAATGGCACTGAATTCTGGTTACCTCACAGGCATTCCCCATAATCTGCACGTCTAGCCAGATACAACAGCTATCAATTGACCTTAGCCCAACTCTCAAATTGTAAATTGTTTCAATCCACCGAACTAGAACAGTTGACCAAGAATCCATTTATTCATCTCTAACAACTAATAAGCTCCCATGCTCAAGATTTTTGGACTCTTCGATCCAGCGTGCAAAATTTTCCAACACCATCCACCACGTCCTGTGGGCCATTGAAAACGAATTGGCGAAAGAGGCAGAGATTGACCAAGAATATACAAGTGCACAGCTAGAATCGCACTAATTTGAGGGCTCTGGGGCGCTCGTCCCAATAGCGATGCTCGAAGGTGCCTGGGTCGGAATGACGATAGATGAAAGGTCTTCGATGGTTGTGGGCGCTATTCCTACCGAAGTCAAAAACACCTGACTGCTCGTAGGAATGAATTCCTGCCGGGAATCGAAAAGTTGGGTCGGCAGCGGAGGGAACGGCAAGTCCCCAGGTCCCAATACAAACCGCTTCGCTCTTGAAAGCAAAGGGGCGCCAGTTCCGACCGCACCGCTGAAGGTCACAGAGTCACCACGGATAGGTGGCTCTGTCGGAAGAGCGGTGATGTCTCCACCGCCTGCTTGAGTGATTGAACCTTGTACGGAAGACGGTGGGGCTGTTGGCTCGAGCACAGTGATGAATGCTGCCCCAGTGCCCTCAGACAGCCCATCTTGTCGAGCTTCTAAAGCTCTGATAAACACCGCATCAGCATGTTGATAATGAACTCAAGGAAACAAAGCTACCTGGCCGTGGCATTAACAATCGTCGGGGTAGATGTAACGTTGGTGGTTGGGGTGGATGTAACGTTGACGGTTGGGGCAGCAGGGCTCTCTGTAAAGTTAAGTTGACGATTCGCAAGTAAGAGGTCCGGAGGAGGCGGTGGGAAGAGGCAAGAAAGCTCCTTGCCGCATTTGGGCAACCCGCTAATATCAATTGTTCTAGTGAGTGTATTTAATGAAAAATACTGGAAAAGGATTGGAGGCATTTACATTTACCTTTCTTCAAGAGGAATTGGTGCAGCCAAGACCCGCAGGGTTAAGGGAGCGAAAAAAGTAAGAACTAGGGATAACTTCATTGTAGAAAGGATTCAAAGATCAAGAGAGCGGACCAGCCTGAGCATTCATGCCTTCCCATCTTGCCTTATATTGTAAAATCTAAACGGTGAAGAGCGGAAAAATGAAGCCCAAGCTCGGTAAACCAATGGCGCAATGCGGAGCGTTTTCGTGACTGACGGAACTCGTTTTGAGATCGTTCACCAAGGCAATTCGTCACTGTTGGTATTCGTTCCAACTGTTTAACTGAGTTATGGCAGGTCCGTTCATGGCCGTGAACACCTTGGATCATAGCGGAAAAGGAGTGGGTCGGGCGCAGCTACGGATATCTCATTCACAGTCGAATCCAGAAGGATCGGTATGCAATAATTCTGGTATAGGTTTGCACCAAATGGGAAAAGGTCGACAGGGTAATACCTTCACATCCAAGAAGCCGTTGGAAATATCTGCCGTGACCAAAGGAAGATCATGCGAACTGTGCTTTCTGCGAAACTGGACATCTGTGAAGAGCTGATGATACCAACTTCTGAGAGGGACTAGAATAAATATTGAGAGAGCGAGGTGCCGATGCCAATTAAGCACAAATCTATTGTACACAAGATTACGCGTTTGACCAAGATATTTTTTCATCGGGATGAGTTGAGGAAGGTTAATAGCTTCCATTGCCTCTCATCTAAGAAGCTGGAGGGGCAAAAAGAACGGGAGAAGGAAAACTCTAAATTATTAGTGTCCTAGAAAACCAAAAGACCTGAATAAACCGATGAGAGAAGTAAAATGGGAACACACTTGACTGCTATCTAATCCAGAAGGGGCTCTGCATCGGAAAAGCCGTAGTCAACATCCGGTGCACCATCTTTGTCTTCTCGAAGAGAGATGATAAAGTCCTCCATATTGATCGGTCGCAGAATTTCATTTGGTGCAAGGTTTTCACCTAGAAATAGATAAACCCCAATTGTCAAGCAGCGAGTGTGAAGAGCAAACCAGGTTGAAGACTCCGTAATCGCTCACGAACGGGCCGAAGTGCGGCTGCTCGACAAACCTCTCGAATGCCAGAGCCAGAATATCCATCCAGGAGACGCGAGAGATGGCTGAGTGATACATTCTGAGCAAAAGATCCAATTAGTGAAGAGGTGCGAATATTTATGAGAAGCCGTTACCTCATCCACATTTGCTCCTTTCAACACAACTTCTAATATTCTCTCCCTTCCGACTACATTTGGTAGTGGGACTGAATATTTTTTGGGCATTCTCCTTAGAATAGCAGGGTCGATGTCCTGTGGCCTGTTTGTCGCACCAAGAATCATTATTCCTTCGTCCGATGAGAGAAGACCGTCCCAGGATGTCATGAACTCGGATTTGACCATCGACATGGCTTCATGTTCACCTCCGCCTGACCGTGCATCTGATCGTGAACGGAGGAAACAGTCAATTTCGTCGATGAAGATGATACAAGGCTGAAGTTTATGTGCGAGAGTGAAGAGAGCGCTAACCTGTTAGAAGAATTGCTTGAGCAATGACACAAAAACAAATACGGTCAAGAATAACATGCATACCAACTTGTTTGACTCTCCAAACCATTTGCTTGTGACAAAGCTCGGACTAACGTTGAGAAAACATGCGCCACTCTCTTTGGCAAGAGCACGAGCGAGCATTGTTTTACCACACCCTGGTGGGCCATATAAGAGAACACCTTTGGGTGCTTTGACCAGTCCACCGTGGCCTGAGAACAGCTCGGGATGTTGGAGTGGGTAAATGACAGATTCACGGAGGGAAGCGACAATAGGGTCGAGTCCACCGACAGAACTGAATGCTGTGGTGAGTTGGGAAGGATGAAGGAGTGACGTTGAGGCTAATTGGGACTCGTGTTCGTCCAGCATCATATCCGAAGTATCGACTCCCATGGATTGCAGAATTTCTAATGATTTACCCTAATATGCATTAAGAATAACGGAAGAGTTAATAGAGAGAGAATACCCACCTTTACTTTCTTCTTGCCAGAGCCACCAAAACCAACACTTGTTGGGTCAAGGACCCATTTGTACGTGTAAAATAATGTCATCGCAGACACTAAAACCAGGGAAATATCCATGATGGGCTTGGCATTGTTTATAAGGAATGACGGTTTTGTCGCCATCATACGGCACTGAGTCTCCAGTTGGTGATGAAGGTCAAGAAGAGAAGAGTACGCCCTTGGCTCAATTTCCTTCTTGCCTCCATCCTGCTCGACTCAAAGAGAAAATTTCGAATATTTTCATGTTGCTTTGAACCACAACTTTCCGAATCAATTTCATCTTCGAATCTTACTCTGGACCATCACTACAAATGAACCTGTCTGCCGAAGCCCTTGCGTCCCTCTCGACCAGCCAACGTTCTTTTCTCTACAACTTGCCAAAGGCAGAGCTTCATGCCCATCTCAATGGTAGTATTCCTCTCGACGAGCTCCGAGCTCTAGCTCTTGAATATCAACGTACCTCTGCCTCTGCACCTTCCACCGAAGCCATTCAGAATGGGATCCAAAAGATCCTTGATGGCGTCGAGTTGAAAGAAATCCACGATTTCTTTGATTTATTTCCCGCAATTTACGCCCTCACATCCACACCAGCTACATTAACGCGTATGACTCATGCTGTACTCGGGGCCTTTCTCGAACCTCCTGCACTCCCAACGACCGACGGTAATCCACTCGCTCAAGCAGCTTACTTGGAACTACGAACAACACCGCGCGCCTCGCCTGAAGGTGGTATTCGAGATAGAACGCATTACGTCGAAATCGTTCTTGATGAAGTGGAACGGTATGGCTCGGACAGGGCTGCGCTCATTTTGAGTACCGACAGGCGGTGGAAGGACGAGAAAGATGTCAAGGAAGTAGTTGATATTGCTATCGCAATGAAGAATAAAGGGAGAAGAGTTGTAGGTGTTGATTTGTGTGGTCCTCCAACTGTAAGGCTGCAGTTTAAAGCTAGAGATTGATCTTGGCTGACCCTCAAAAAAAAAGATGGGTGATTTGTCTATGTTTGAGTTGCACTTTCGGCGGGTAAAGGAGGCAGGTCTGGGAATTACATTGCATATTTCAGAGGTATTACGTTTTTCCCAGTTTTCGGGCAGGCTTTTCACCCGGCTTCTCAGACAACAGAGAACACAGCCGAAGATTCAGGCAAGCTTTTGTCCTTCCAGCCTGATCGACTTGGCCATGCTACCTTCCTTAACGAGGAGCATCGTCAACATGTTGGAGAGAAAAAGTGTTGTGTTGAAATGTGCTTGAGTTCAAACTTATTGTATGTTCTTTTCCCTCCACTCTTATCTATATCCCAATATTCTGTAGATGCAAAACCGTTCCTCAACTCCACGATCACCACATTAAGTACTACCTTGAAAAGAATTTCCCAGTGAGCATCTGTGTACGACGCTTCAATCCTTTCCATGAATTTTCTATGACTGACTATCTACGACAGACTGATGACACACTCATATTTCAGTCCACTTTAACTCAGGAGTACGCTTTACTCCTCGCGAAACCTCCTTTAGGATTAGGTCTGAGCGAAGAGAAGGTGGAGCGGCTTGCTCGGGACGGTATGGAAGCTAGGTTTCGCCAAACATTATAGATACATCTTCAAAAAAGCGTTGGCACATAAGTAATTGTCCAATACAATTCTAGATTAGATTGTACTCTTTCTTCTAAGACAAGTCACGCCAAATTTCACCAATTGAGAATGTTACGGTGTATGCCTGAGAAATAATCTCGGACGCCTAAATCTAGGCTTCCTACCAAGGTCATCGAGATGCTGTACGAGAGTTAAGGAGCCCCGACATCAATACACCATGTCCAACAATAACACTTAAAATGCCAATAAAGGTCGATATGCCAGCAAGGCGGTATCCCTCAACCAGCACGAAAACCAAGACAAATCCTTCTGGCACCATGTACAGGATGGCTAAACCCACTGGTGTTACGATTTTCACACGGTGCTTGAAGATTTAAATATGACCCTATGACTGGCGAGCATTGTGTAGAGTGACTTACTTTGAAATCCCGGAGTGGTATACCTTCAAAACAATAGCGATTGAGCGCCGTTAAAGCAAGCAACATAAACGTCACTGTCGTAAACCCGACGACATGTGGGTCATGAGGCGATTCAACGGCAGCCTTGGTGAGGTAACTAGAAGTATGGTCGTTGGATGAATGTCGAATAACGCCGAGGAGAACAACCTACGCGAGGATAGCCATAATCTAAGAGCCATGGATTTATTAAGAAACAAACACTTAGTTCATACAACTTACGCAAATCATAGTAGTATTTGAACGGGTAGAAAGAGCCTTTGAGATGCGGTCGACCTCTGGTGAATCGTCCAGAGATGCCGAAGCTATGGTCGTAAATTGGCCTAGAGGCGTATATAGAGACAAGAGAGTGCATGACAACGATATAACTGCGTTTAAAGACCAGCGTGCCATTAAGTCTGACACAAGAACGCAGCGGGAAGGGAACAATAGCTGGGGAGGTTCTAAGCGACCAACCAAGGCAATTTAAATAAGGGTGTGGCTCGAGGGCACAACGTGTTTAGTGCACTTTGCAATTGAAATGCTTGTACCTACCAGATCTTGACCCCATAACTTTAAACTAGTCGGATCGATGAACTAAAGGGCAAGAACAACGAGGTGTATTCCAGTGTATTCCACGCATCATCATCACTTGTTCTTTTGTGGTAGTGCTGTAAAGCTTTTCGTTTGATCCGAGATCGACCTTACCCGGGAATTTGCGGGGATGATCAGTTTCCTTTCCAGGAGACATAAAGACGACTGGAAAAATTCTGACAGTTTAGTCTTTCAAACTGTAACATTCAATCCCGTGGAGCTCTTGTTCAAAGGCTCACGAATCGGGAGGTCACCTCAAGCCCAAGTGAATATTGCGCCCAAACAGAATAGGTCCGCTTGAGCGTAGCACTACAAAGCTGGATAAGAGAGAAGGGGAACGAATGAAGAGCTGGACTAACGAGGTTTCGGGTCTTGCAACATCTCGAGTTTAGGCATCCAGCGAGTAGATAATAAGTAATAGAATTACCTCAGAAACTGTGTAGACGATGACGTGGTATCCTGAAAGCGCTGGCGCTGGAAGCGGGAGGACCCGCCATGAAAATGGAACCCTCAAAGACCTGGCTCCTGGTTAAGAAGCCGAATGCGTAGTAGTCCTCTCGCCAAAGGAAAGGCTAATGAACAAGGAGTGAGCACGCCCCAACTGCATTCCCGGAAAGATAACTTCAAAGTCTGTTGTAGCTTCCCTAACGCAAGTTGATCAACTTGCAATGTGTATAAAAATCATGTCTCTGGACGGCAACTAAAGTTAAATAGAAGGAAAAAGAAGACCTTGAGGGACCTCCCATTCGGGACCGAGAAGAACACAATAACGTACTTGACACGGCCAAAAACCTGCCTAGCCAAGGTTGAATTTGTCTTACTTCAAGCAAGAAAGAACAGCCTAATTAGTATGGCTGTGGCCGAGAGTTCGAGCTCGTGGAGCCGGGCAAGTATCAGTATCGAAGGTGGTCTGTAACCTATGGGATCAAATACCATAAAAGCGGACAAGTCAGCTTCAGAAATCAAAATTATGAGAAATTTCGTTGACTTTAACAGACGAACGACTCACAGGCTGCAGAAAGAACGAACCTTCCGTCGGAAGTGAATGAGATTTCAACCACTGGACTCCGAAGAAATTTCTTAGGGCTCAAAGACGGAAAGCAATACATTTCCTGGTGAATAGATACAAATGAAAAGAATAAGACCGAAGATGCTCATCTCAGCTTGAAGTAAAGAACTAAGACAATCACGACCACCAAGACGAGGGCAAGGAGTGCATATATGACGCGTTGTTTGTACATTCTGGGAGAGACAGAAGAATTGACTTCTTCTCTTATTACATCAAGGAGAAAAGAAGACGTACTGTCGAATCATCCTAGTAATGGTTCCTCCGGCGCGGTTAATATGCTGGTCTGAAGTATCCAGCTACGATCGAAAGCGGTTAGTAGGAGATTAAGGATGTTTTTGAAAGGGGACAGACCATCTCTCGAGCATGCTCAATTTGTTCCCTCTGGCCTCGTAGGTTTGTCAAAATCTCAGCACCCTGTGCTTCTGTATCCAGTGCTACACCGATGGACGAGGTGAGACGATTCGATGATTGATGAAGTGTTTGATTTCCGGCGAGAAGTTGAGACCTCTGGTCCTGCAGAATGTCAGATTTGGTGCTAACAATTTGGGTACAAGATTTGAGGGCATACTTCGCCGTAACTCTTGAAATTGCCCTTGTTGGCACCTCCAGAAGAGGTCTTCAAGGTTAACACGCGCTTCTTCAGCCCTTCCAAGTTCTTCTCTAGGGCTTTGTATTGTGTACTATACGGGGGTCGCACAGAATTTGGAATGCCTTGCAGCTCGAGGTGCAGTTGAGCAAGGAGATCAGCGGCATCCTCTAATAACGGTGTCAGAGACCTATGAGCGGTCATCCGAACTATTAAACAATAAACATATTTAATATTAGATTGGTTGTGCTTAACTGGGAGAGTGCTAACCATTGTCGTCGCCCTGCGCAGCTTCGTCTAGCTTGTTCGTAATTTCATCGATAGAGAGGCTCAGGTCTTCCGCATATTGCGAAAAGTTTGAGGCTGGAGTGATGTCGGACATTACAAAGGTGGGACAAGGTTTGTTGGAAGTAGTGTGTGGCGACAAGAGGAGAGATATGACGACCGGATTGCTACCGCAGTTGCGAAGCCACCATCGGCTTTTGGTGGGTCGTACGTCTTGTCCTGCGGATTCACCAGGAAACACGTTGGCATCTACTAATAAGTCCTCCTGCGTGTATATTGCGCGCTCTTCCCTGAAATTGGCTTGGTAAGAGATGAGAGTAGTAAATGATCTGACATTCCGGCTCTCAAAGCTGAATTCAATCTTTAGCTGTTATTGCACTGCACTTAAATGCAAAACACCTAAGCTTCATGGGTGGGATCTAGTGGAAAAGAATGATGTGTTCTTTGCGGTTATGCAAAAAGATTGGAAGATTTATGCTAAGTGGTCTAGGTGAAGCAAAATAAGAACATTTCATTAAACATTCTCAAACAATTATCGGATTGAGCGGTCATGAGAAGCTGTAGTCAGGATAGCCAATAGATGCTATCGAAACTCGGAAACAAGAAGGGACTGGAGCGTCGACCTACGTCATTCACGAAGATCAATGGCGCTCTCCCTTGGCTCTTTTGAACTTATCACCCATCATCTCGTGTCTCCTCGACTTTATTGATTACTTGTCACATCCTCCTTTCTCTTCCTAGACAAGACATCTGCTGCGTGCCAGACATTTTCGATCGCGAGCGCGCTCCCGTTGTAGACTCAGGCTGTACAGCAGTGCCCTGTTTCGAAAACCTATAAAGCCCACGTCTCTTGCCTCCCCTGTTCTTGAGCTCTTATTACCAAACGTGATGGCCTACTACAATCCAAGTCAACCACCCTATGCAGCCTACGGGCAGAATGTGTGTACTTTTATTTTCGCCTCCAATCGTACTGACTGATTCACCCCTCTTGTCAGCCCGGCTACGTTCGTCATCCTTCGTCTGATTTACGATCCTGGTTTTTTGACTAATGTTTTATTCTGTAGGCACCACCTCAGGTAATTTGGCTTCTTGATTCACCCATTTTCCATTGAATTCAACACAAACATCAAAGGGCCAATATTACGCACCTCCAGCCCCCCCAGCAGGCCATTCCCCTTATCCACAATACTCGCAAGGGCCAGCGCCAACAGCATACGGGGCACCTCCTCAAGGTCACTATGCACCGCCCACTGCACCTCCTTCTGGTCATTATCCTCCGCCCAGTGGGCCGCCAGGACAGTATGCGCCGCAGTACCCGCCACCTGGAGCTCCACCACACGGACAATATGCTCCACAATATCCTCCTGCCCATGGCCAAGCGCCCCATTCTGCGCCAGGCGGCCACCCGCCCGGTCAGTTCGGAGGATATGTAAGTTGCCTGACTTATTAACCTTGACTTCATTTGACCAACTTTTCTTTTAAGAATCCTTCCTATAGCGCGCCACCAGCTCACTCAGGTCCACAGCAATACACACATGCTCATGACCAGCTCATCTATCTAGGTGTTCCAATCCCAGATCCCCTGGCACCTCCCAACACCTTTACTCTTCCTGGGTTCAATCCCACCCCTGCGTCAGAAGGAGTACGCAGAGCTACAAAAGGTTTTGGAACCGACGAAGGAGCCTGTAGGTTTCATTCTCTTGTTTCAACTTGCAAGATAACCGACATGATGTTTCCCAGTGATTCAGATTTTAGCACCGTTAGATGGTTTGCAAATGGCTGCTGTTTCACAAAAGTTCAACGCGAGCTACGGCAAAGGATTGACCGCTGTATTGGAAAGCGAAGCTGGCGGGTATTTCAAGTCAGTATTATGATCCCTGGCTTTCAATTCTGGAGAACTCATGACCAAGTAGAGAGGGCTTGCGCGGCCTTTCACTTGGACCAATAGGTTATGATGTTGCTCTTCTTGGGAGTGCTTTGGACGGCATAGGGTTCGTTTTCATTCATTTTTCAATATTCAATAGCCATCCTCACGGAAATTGTTACATAGTACCAAGGAAAACCTGCTCACAGAACTCCTTATGGGTCGCTCTAATGCTGAGCTGAGACATCTCACCAATGCATACAACCGTAGCAAGGGTAAGGATGCCCTGCTGAGTAAAGTGAAGGGAGATTTAAGTGCGAAGACCGAAAGATGTATGCTCCTTGTTTCACCTCCAGGTCTCAAAAAATTGACTCTGCCCCCAGTATTCGTGATGGCACTTAGCGCAACAAGAAGACCTGATAATGAGCCCGTTGACCATCTTTTGGTCCAGCAGGATGTAGAGAAGTTGTATAAAGCTGGGCAAGGAAAGTTGGGTACCGACGAGGTAGGTTGAACTTTTTCGTAATCCTATCCATAACTCACAGACTCGGAAGATAACATTTTGTGAGATCCTTACCAACCGATCATACCCACATATCACTGCCTTGTGCGTCGCTTCGGACTTTTTTTATTTTTATTCTTGTTCTGACCACAATTCACTTCAGGACGGTTGCCTACCCTCAGAAACACCACAAATCTCTTCCCAAGGTCATCAAATCCGAATTTTCTGGCCACATGAAAGAAGCTCTGCTTCATATCGTCGTGGGATGCAAATCTAAACGGATTGGCTATGGCTTAGGAGTGTGGAGAGATATGAAGTTGATCGAGGCAGCAATGAAAGGCATGGGAACGAAGGATCAGCAGCTTGTCTGGCGGCTATGTCGCGGTCATTGGGATCGAGCGAGATTCCACCAGATCAAGAATGCATATCGCGAGAAGTACAGGAAAGACCTGGAAAGGAGAGTGGATGGCGAGACAAGTGGGGATTACAAGAAGTTAATGGTTCGCATTGCGAAGGGGCATTGAGTTGTGAGTTGTTAAGTTGGTTCTAATCTTTCATTCGCTACAGTTCTTTTGTATTGTAAAAACCTAGTTCCCTATTGTACGTACAAGTTTTAGCCTTATGCTGTATCAAGCTGTATCGGAAATGTTGACGCTAGGCGCCTATACCTTCCACTTTCGGTCGGAGTGCGGATCGACAGCTCTCCTCCGGCCGCCATCATCCCCTCTTCACTTCTGCGAGATCTGCGATTCGTCGGCTTCACAGTCCAGAATCTTACCAAGAAACCTAAATCTGACTAACTCGTTTTTCTGCTACTGCATCTCATTGAATCCTGAATTTGTGACTCGACTGCAATGGCTCAGTTTGATATCAATCAAACCTATGAGGATTTCTTGGAGAATGAGGAGGTTCGCACCGTATCATCAAAGTCCATCTAATTACCAATGTCTTAACAGCTTTCACCGCCCCTTGCAGCTATCCTTTCGTTATGTGAACTGATCAAACAATCAACCGGTATGCCGTGTCTGCCTTTCTCCTTCAGGTATGGTCTGGCTTACGATTTTTCTTTCAGCCGGTACTATGTTTGAGCTTGTCCAGGCTATGCACGAGGGCGAAGAATCCCTAAAGGCTGAGAGACACAATACAATCAGCCTTACAGCTGGATGCAAACTGTTCATTGCTTTTGTGACGTCTGCACGTTATAACACTGCGGTCCGTTTACTCCTCTCGTTCATTTTGAGCCTTCACCTCACCTTGATATTGCTATCAGTCTTTCTCAGACGTGAAACGGAAATTAGTATCTCAAGGAGAACGGTACGCTAAGGAAGCCATTACGTACCGGCAGAAGATTGCAGAAAGGGCTGTAGAATTTATCAAAGACGACTCCGTGGTATGGATTCGATGTATCAGCATTTCGCAGGCCTGATCATCCTTCCAAGATCCTCGTTCATGCTTCGTCGCGAGTAATCCTGCAAGCCCTGATCATGGCACACCGACGTAAAAGGATATCCGGTTAGCGAAGTTCTTAATTCGATCGAGATTTCAGATTTCTTACGTTCATGTAGTGTATATCACAGAGGCACGACCAAGGAGCCTTGGGTAGGCACATCCAGACATAGAATGTTAACCAATGAAACATCATATTAAACAGCTTGAAGACAGCAGCTGCACTTACAGGTAGGTGAAACCCTAGATCTACAACCGTGTGCTCAGAGCTCCTTCAGAGGCTGGAGTTCCCAATACCGTCATCCTCGACAGCTGCGTCGCATATATCATGGAAAAGGTCCGTTCCGTTTCAACCAAAGTGGCGACTCCCTGATTCAAAGTGTCTAGGTGGACTTTGTCCTTGTCGGCTCGGAAGCCGTCCTCGAATCGGGCGGTCTCATCAACGCCGTCGGGTCGAGCCAAATTGCTATCATTGCAAAAGCGTTTGGCAAACCTTTCTACGCCCTGGCAGAGAGGTTATTTTTTTCTTTTCCTCCCCTCGGTGTTGCACTTTCTCACATCGTTGATACACCAGCTACAAATTCCACCGGCTATTTCCACTTTCACAGTACGACCTTCCCAACCAACAACCCAACATTCTCACCGCATTTGCACACTCGCCTCTCACACCTACTCAAGGGAGAGCAAGATCAAGAAGCTCAGTGAGCATCACGCAACGCCAGAAAGTATTGACCCAGGAGGAAATTTTGGCCAACAATCCAGATGTGGATTACACAAAGTGTGTTCCCAAGCTGTGATATCCTCAACTAGAATGCTCACAAAATTAGACCTGACCTAATAAGTCTGGTGATTTCGGATGTGAGCGTCCTCACGCCCGAAGGTGTAAGTCAATATCTTGTCGGGATGTTCGCGGAGTAGAGTAAAGTAAGAACCCGCTGCTTTTCTCTGTTCCTCTTTTTCATACTGATTCGCGATAGATTTAGAAGCGTTTGTTTTGTAATTACCACAGATAATTAATCCACGACTTATCTCAGAATCAAATTCTCGAACATGGAGCGTTGACATCCACACATATTTTCCCCTTCTGCTCCACAAGTCTTACTTCTTTGTGCTTCTGAAAATCCCCTGGTTGCGTTGATGTATGTGAATTCGGGGACTTTACTCCTGCAAAATGCGTCTCGATGAATGTAAGTTATTTCCAAATTTTGAGGCCTAAATCGACGTTAGGAACAGAAGGCCGAACCGAGCAGTGTCACTTCATAGCGACATGCCAAGTTAGTTGAAGTTCTTTAAACGAAGCTTCAACGCCCACCATCAAGAAATAGGGCGTGCAAGTTGAACTTTGCGCTCGTGATATCAGTTTCCCCGCTCTCCTGCAAGCGACAATGTCCTGGATTTATCTCGCCGATGTGTATCTCACCCCCGACTTGCTTCATTTGGAAAAGATGATCCGCAAGTTCTGGTGGTGATCAGGAAATATACTGACACTTTCTTTCAAAGTATAAACGTCAAGTTTTTGACTGTGACACGCCCACGCGCTCGTTGAATGTTGTCGGCTCGTTCACCTCTGGAGGCGGGATTGTTGGTTTCAGTTGGATCTGTTCGGCGTTCCATATGCGTAGTTGCAAGTGCCCTGAGGACGACCAAGTGATAGACAGCCAAAATGAAATCGTGATACACTCTTTACCAAGGAGGAGGAATATGTATGTAGCACGTCACACCCAGCGAGCCTAGATCTCACAATGCCCAAGAGGCCTCCTGGCAAAGCTACTTGAATAAAATACACCGGAAGGCCCAAATCAACCCTTTGTTGTATGTCTAAACAGAATTTTCAAAGAACTTTTGTGAAAACATTGAAGAATAGTCGCCGCCGGGAGTTAATCAGAAAACGTCGATCCGTCGATCTCCCAAGCTCTTTGGACCTTGGCGGCCCTCGTTCAGATGCATCAACGAATAAACGCTCAACCACGCTGCTTTGACAGTCAACTGAGTTCTTTTCTCATTCTCTGAAGACCAGGGGCAGGAATGGATGAGAAGAAACAATACCTGTTGACCAATAATCTAGTCCCATCGGCTCCTCCGCGTGCAACATGTCATGGAGTGACTTGGAGTGTAAATTGGTTTAATCGTTTGCTTCCTCTCCCTCAAGCTCGTTCTCTATGAGCTAGACGGTCTCTAGCCAAGTATTGAGAGTTTTAGAGGTGAAGAGGAATTGCAGTGGTGACTGCGCGGCTGCGACTTTGACTCATACGGATGCTGTCGAAGCTTGCCTCTGTCTCTCACAGTTTTGACTCCGACCTTAATAAGTGCTCCGACCCATTTGGTAGTATTACACGGCACACAGGTCACCTTCTTTCTCCATGGCCCGAAACGCCCCCCAGCCTGAGGTTTAACATGAACGCATGCGTCCTGCCACATTTTAGAACAAATGGCTGAAAGGACGCGCGCCCCTACCCCGTTTGCTTGTCCACTTGCACGCATATTCTTTGCTGACAGTGTCAGTTAACCCTGATATTGACATATATCTCTTTGAAGAACTGCTTAGTCATGCTTCTGTGACTCAATGATCCTGTGTTTCGTTACAGCTTGCCGTACCTCTTGGTGTCTTCATCAACATGTCCTAAATTTAAAACGGGTTCTTCCCAAAAATCCAAGATATGAATCGCTACAGGCTAGCTCCTAGATGACGAGTCGGTGCCACTGGCTGGACCAGTCAAAGAAAACGAATCAGTGCTCGCCGCTGTTTCAGGAAACGGGGATTCTGTCGAGTTGCAAGATACCTATCTTTCTTGGTATATAAACTTCGCCCCCGAGATCCCTTGTTCTATACTCTCCTTTCCCTTCGTCTTTCCTCAAGCTCAAGTTAGGTGCATCATGAGCTTCCCTGGCCAATACCATCACCACCAGTGCTCTCAGCAATGCCAACAGCAAGGGCACTATAACGTGTCTGGAGGATACCAACTGGGGACAGAACCGGTGGCCGGACTGTCTGGGAGCCAACCGTCGTGTATGTCCTTGGCGCGTCTGAAATTTTTGCCTTTGAGCTTAAAGTCTCTCGCAGATGGTCATTATGGATTCGGAAACCACAACGTTTCATCGTCCGGTGGTCCATATTCCGCGGGACCAGGAAGCCAACCAATGTTTAACCAGCCGTCTCCTACTTACCCAGCAACATGGCCACCGGCCACCTATCAGTTCCTCCACAACGTTGACCCAGCATTAGCTGGTTCACCTGAAGAGTCCAAATGCTGCGCTAACTGCGGGACCACCGACACACCTGAGTGGCGTCGAGAACCCGTCACACAGCGTCTACTTTGCAACGCCTGTGGCCTCTGGCTGAAGACTCGGAAACAACACCGGCCTTCCAGCGTTTGGAACTTTACTCCAGAACCTCAGCCTACAGAGCCTTTCTTTGGACATCGTTGCAGCCATTGCCAGACCACGAAGACACCTACCTGGGTTTGTCAATTCTTCTTGTTCTATTTATCAGTTTAACAGTATACTAAATTTCATGTCAGAGACGTGATGATGATGGCAATCGCCTTTGCAATGCTTGCGGGATGTATCTTCGCAGCAACGGTCGTCCTCGTCCTCTCGAGATAGCTGGCGGCCCAACTAAGCGCCGCTCCTCACGCAAGGAGACTAACCATGCCAGTGGATCCCAATATCAATATTAAGTTTCTGGGGATGTAGGGAAGAAGTATTTAATAAGTTATCCGTCCGTTTGTCTTTCAATCCACGTAGAACTGCATCTGCACAATCATTGACAGTATTTATTGAGCCACACTCCATTTTGTAGCATTATATATATATTTCCACCTTTTTATCTACACGCATTTGAAATACCCCCAGTACATTGTACAGGACCTACCCACTCTCATTGTTGATTCCAGCTCTCACAACCTTTTACCTATCGCCTTTTTAGCTTCATGTATCTAAAATTACTATCTCTGTAGACTTGGAATAACTCCTAAACCGCAGCTATGGTTTAACTCTCTGGAGCTTAGATGATTCAAATCCAGATGTGCCTCGAGTGATGTGAAGTTAACCTTGAATCCAACGCCCATGTTCCTGCGATCCCCTTCGCCACTCATTGTTCACTTTTCGGAGACCTTCATAAACTCATTGACGAGGCTTGTGTCCGCACATCCGTTTAGTATAATCTTTCTCAGTCTCTGCTTCATCCAAATCGCCTTCGGTTCTAGATCAGGTTCTCTCTATAGTGCTTCAGGCGATCTCCAACTCGCTATCTCCCGTCTTGCCACAACTACGCTCTCCTCCATTTTTGTCGGTCCTAGCGTAGTGACATTTTTGCACAAGATGGTCACTGTAGAACAATCGGTCATAAGGCGGCCTCGCACTTGTTGTTCCTCGATGACGCCTCGCTTGTTTATTTTTTGGGTGAAGCATGCGCTAGAAGTTTCATCTCAGGCAAAACATATTGATTGTATTCGTCGACTCTGGATCGCCATTCGTGATATTCATCCTAGGGCCGACGAATATAGAACTTCTACTGTGGCTACAATGCCCTCCTCCTTTCATGCCGATTCTTCCCTTGCAAAGACATTGCGCTCTCCATTTGAGATGACGTGGATGCACGAAATATTCTCTCCAGAACAACACACACTTCCAGAACAACACACACTTCCAGAACAACACACACTTCCAGAACAACACACACTTCCAGAACAACACACACTTCCAGAACAACATACACTTCCAGAACAACACACACTTCCAGAACAACACACACTTCCTTGTATTCCTTCCTTCGCTAGCCCTATACAGATCGTCGAGAAGGCTAACCGGGCCCAACTTACCATCGTGAACGAACAGAGCAAGCTTTCCATCGCTGACCTTGAGCCTCTATACGCTCGTCCCTTGATCTCTCGAGCAAGAAAGCCAACCTTCGTGGCTGCGATATCGTACCGAGAAGACCAGTCGGAAGAACTTGTGGACAAGTTTTTCTCAATAATCGAAGCAAGTGCGCAGAACGACAAGGATAGGTCATTGTGGAGTTCAGTTCATGCCATTGATGTCGAAATGTAAAACAAAAGATTCAAAGTACATGGTCACCAAATACACACTAGTAAATTACATCTAGTTCCAGAATATTACTATATTCATCAACACATACATATTCTTGGAATGGGGTATATGTTAGTCTGATCGAAAATGGGAAAGACTCAGTCGGTCCCAACATCCTCTACTTTCATTTGTCGAAGCTCTTCCCAAGGTGGTAGTCCCATTAACTTGGGCATGTTGTCCCATAACCTCTTCACTTCAATCTCCCAAGTCTGCATATCCTTCTCAACACATGCCTGACACATTCCAATGCGGTATGGTTGCCAAAAGTGGTCACCCCAAATGTAAAACGGGTTAATCCGAGGCTCACTCAGAAGAACAAGCCGTTGGATATTCGATAGCCACATGTAACGGCTGAGAGAGCAGGAATCCGGGGAAGTGCAATGCTGGTATGGTGTATTGGTCGCGTTCGGGGCGACAAGAAACGTTGTGAGGGAATAGCAGTGGTGACTATGAAGGTTATGAACGCGCAGACATATTCGCCTGTGATCTTCTCGCAAAGACGCAAGATTTCCGTCGAATAGATCATCGAAGGGAAGGAGAAAGCTCAGCTTATGGAGCCCTATAGGAAGTGCCCACAGAGCACCAACTTCGTAGGCGACTTGGGTGAGGGTAAGGCGCTGGGCGGTATCCACAATATCAAAGGTCCACCCGTCCGATTCGTTGAGCGAGAGGCGGTCGAGGGAAGTAGGAAATGCTGTGGCTAAGTGCTGGAGGGCTCGAGTTCGAAGGGAAGGGACATCATACTTCGTGCTCAGCCGTAAAATTCCCACAAGAATAGGTGTAGTGGTTCGATATGGCACTGGAGGGAAAAATCTGGGCAACGACATGTATGAGCACAATAAGGGAAAAAAGGTCAGAGGTGGAACTCACTGTGAATGGAATACAGCTTTGAGAAAGTACTTTAAATCCTCAGGCGAGTCTTGAACCTGCACCACACTGGCTCCGTCCATGAAACTTGGATCACTCCTTCTCTTTCTCGGTTGAGGTGTTGAGAGTATGTCTCGAAATACGGAAGATTGTGCTGCCAAAATTCCACGATAGATTTTGAACACTTGATTCTCAGCTTGAAGAATTAAATTGCCGTCTGTTCTCTCGTTAGGTTTATTTTTATTTTTATTTTTAATTATAAGAATAGGGAGTCTATCGAACCTTCAAAGAACATATCCTCAACAGGATGCAAGTCCGACTGGGCAGAGGAAGTGGATGACATGACGACGGGAGAAAAGTAAGCTCGGCAGTTTGCGGAAGCCGTTACAACAGAGAAGAAGCTCAAGCTGATTGACAGGGTTCACAATGGAGCAGTTGTGATATCTGGATTGGCGTGGTGATCTAACATGACTGCAAGAAGGAACCGGGTGTGTCGACAGCTTGAAATAGGAAGAATTTTCCCTTGGGCCTCCGCTCTGTCAATAGCCCATTTCCCTTACTTCGGTGATGTGACAAGCTCGAAGAAATCACCCTCCAGATAACATTCCGGAATTTCAAGCTCTTGAAGCTGCTGAGACCCATCGCAGAACAAAGAATGAAAATGCAAATGCTCATATTATGTTAGGATACAGTATACTAATGCTCATTTCTAATCCAATTCAACCCTACATATGCACCTAGGTATGTGTCCAAAGAAGGGAAGGGGGAAGCCAAGTGGGCCTCAAGAGTCCATGAAGTCCATCCATCTTACACAATTCCGACCGAGGAATAAAACGCTCGCATCCCTGCCAGTCGCTCTTTTCCTTTACTCACCCACTGTTTCTGTAACTCCGCTTTCACATCTCCGATCACGTCTTTCTGAGTCCGCCTGACCTTCACAACAAACTCGCTCGAAATAGGTCGATGGTCACTTACATCTGCCTCCCATCTAGAATAGCTCTTCTGCTGAACACGCTCTGGAGCCATTCCACGCCACAGAACACGGTCACACCATGCGGGCGAGCGACGTTTCTCTGAACTGTCGAAAGTTGAGGAGCGTCGGTCGTATTTGTATGTAGGATTGAAGGTGAGGGGACCCTCCGAGAAGCCTCGAAGACGGAAACCGCGATTGAGCTTCATCTGTTGTAGGAGCTGGTCGTGGACGTGTAGAGAGGCCAGTTCGTTGCTGTGAATGGCGGAAATAATGGCTTCACGTCGAGCGTCGATACGATAATTCATGTCTCCACTGAACTAGAAGACGAAATGAATAAATTAGTGAAGACTTGAGAACAAAGTGATAACTCACGAAAACGATCTCATGATCTAATACCATGCTCCCATCTCCTCCCCCAACGTACACATCACTGTTCATGTCGGCAGCAAATGCAGACGCTTCCAACAAAGCTGCCACATCTGCGTTCCGACTCCTCACGCTGTTTTGCCCGGCAGCCAAGTGACAATTAATGAAACAAATGGAAGAGTCTTCAATGGCGAAGCGAGCCAGAATTCCGCCCTAGAAGGGACTGGTTAGCTGGTGAAAGTAATCTGTGAAACAAAAATGGACCAGCCTTGTTGCCATACCTTCCACCCATTCCTCTCTTAACTGTTCCAAGTGCCAAATTTCTAAATCGCGATCTCTCGCTCCTTTTTACGAACACACATGAAAATAGTCCGACCAAACTTTCCGAATGAATCACCACGTATGGCGAATCAGGCGGCATTGCCAACCTCACAGCGTTGACCAGAGCTTCGTACCAACGTTTGTACGCACCGCTGACTTTATCCCCCAAACCACCCTCATCAGCCTTATTGCGAATTCCACCAAGAATAACAGACTTGGCAGTCAGCTTGCGGTTCTCGAGATCAATGACCTCTTGGAATCCGAAAGAGATGATGTCAGGCGCACAACCCGGAGAAGTGAGAATATCATGGAGGAGAGTCACATTGGCAGGGTTACCAGTTAACGAGTCGGGCCGCGCGGAATCAACGTTCCAAGAGACAAGAAGGACTCGCAAGTCATGAAATGTCGAGTAGGACTCTTCTTGCTTAACCAGTTTTTGATCTTTCAAATATTGTTAACGAATCGGTAAGAATAATTTCAATAGAGACCGTACCAATCCAATCGCCCTCCAGCAAACCATCCCACCACCGAACTTCTTCTCTGTTGATGCTAATAACCCCTACCCTCCCCTTCCCCTTCACTAACCCGACAGAGTCCACCCTCAGTGTCGTAAGACCCCCTTGTTTTGAATGGGCAACCCAGGCATTTGTAACCACCCATGGCGTCCCAGCGACGTCGTAGCATTTGATTTCTCCATTCCTAAAACCAACCCATAAGCGGTCATGGACTCCCACCATCGTGAGGACATCAGAAGGACCTATCCGGGTCCTGTCGATGCACGTCGGGAAGGACGTTCCAGTCAAGGACCATACTGTGATCCAGCCGGCATCGTGGCCAACATAGAGGATATGTGGCATCGTTGGGACAATAGCCATGCTGAGGACGGGTCCTACATTGTCATGAGGCAGAAGTGTTCGGGGAGGTAAGCCAGGGGTGAAGGGGTCAATATACCGAAGAACGGGATGAGAAGTTGGGCCAACGACGTCTGAGCGGGCAGCAGTGTACAGTTTTCCATCAAACATTTTAACGATGTCCTGCTTTTCAGAAATCTAGACACAAGTCATGACCCAAACCAAAGGCACTGAAGTTAGGACTTACTCGAACCACTCGCCCGGCATCTGTCACATTAACAGCTTTACCTTCCCGCTCGCCAAATACAAGACATTTACCACCCTCGGGATCTACAGTGATCATGGCTCTGCCAGACCTGAACACATATCCGACAGCATGGGCGTGAGCACTGTATTTTACACCTCTCACAACCCCAGTTGGAACTTCCATCTCAATTAAATGTCCGTCTTTCGTTCCAATCCAGACAATTAATGCCTCGTCTTGCCAAGATCCCGATGGTGGCGGCAGCCATTCCATAGCCGTAACTCTAGAGTCCTTCCCGCACAGCGCTTTCATCTCACGAGATAGAACAGGTAAATCGGGGCTAACGTCCAGATCCCAAACTCGAATATGATGCTGACCGGCTACAATCACGATGCTCGCAGCAGCTAAGACGACCGCATTGGGGATACTAGTAGCCACTCTTGCAGGATAGCTAGAACCTTTGAACCATAAATGAGGAGGACGGCGACTTGACCGGGATGTATCTGGCATCTGGAGACCCGCGTCTAAATCATCGCTTTCACTATCTGAATCTTCATCATCGTCATCACGTCCACTGCCAGCTGTAGGGAGTAGAGATGGCTTGCGAGGCGGGAGCCTTTCTCCCAAAGCAATTACCCTTTGAGGCGGTGGCTGAATCTTTCCTGAGAGCAGGCCACGAGGTTTCTCTGCAACAGGTTCTGCAATCGACGGTCGTGCAGGTATGGGTGGAGCAAATGTTGAATCGACAGCGACAGAAGGCGAAGCTGGCGCGGTAGCTCGGGCAGGAAGTGCTGGTGGCTTGGGGAGTGTCTGCAGCGTAGGGCTAGGCTCTGCGACGGTGACCGGTCGCCTTGGAGGGGGAGGAGGGGCAGTTTTGGGTACATGAGCCAAGTCAGTATCACTAGAAGATGACAGATTGTCCATTCTACGGGGAGGAAGTCTGGGAACAGGCGATGAAGGTAGCGGTAAGCCAGAGACTGGAGACTGAAGTTGTTGATCCAAAGATTCAGACAGAATAGTAGGAAGACCAGCGAGTGCAGGGGGTTTAGGAGAGCCACCGTCAAATGGTGAGGCGACGTCTGTACGACTAGAGGGACGCGCAGGTACAGCAGGTTTTGGTTTGAGAGCAGGATCGATGTGCTGTGAACTTGTGCTGGTTTGTCTTGAGTGTGGAGGTGACCTGTACGATAGTCAGTAAAAATGAGGCAAAAAGTATTACTTGTGAACTAACGGAGGAATTCTCGATGTTAAATTACTTCCATTCGCGGAAGGAAGGTCGTTCGAACGAGACTTAACGGGCGGAGGAGGAACTGCTCGCTGAAGAGGCGACGGAGATGGAGAAGCGGGTGCACGAGGGGATGGAAATGGAGCCATAGCAGTATCACTACTAGAAAATGGACGTAAGGAGGAAATCCGTCAAGAACTTCAAAGAGCTTACCCTGCGAATTTATCCTTCAACGCTGAAACAGTACCCTTCCGTTCTTCTAGAACATCGATACCAGAAACATTAATTCCCTCTTTCTTCACGCTCCCTCTCGGCGCGGGTGGTGGTGGAGGCGGTTTCTTAACTTTGAGTGAGCTGGATGACGAAGAAGAACGCAAAACTGGTGGTGCAAGTGACATAGTGGGGGTAGGAAGGTCACTAGAAGCTGATGAAATAGACGAGGATCGACTGCGATGAAAACCAGAGCGAGGTGAAGCCGGGATATTTGGACCAGCAAACGAGGCACTTGCTTGGGCTTCGAAGCGAGCCCTTATGCTTCCCATGTCGGGGAGATTTTCGGTAGAGACATCGCCAGAAGCCATCCTGTACACTGCACACGCCAAAGCGTTTCAAAAAAATGAGGGTATTGATGTCTGGAGACCAGAAGGTAAGCAGAATGAACATGTGGTGGGTTGGGCTGTTCGGGATCCCCATGTAGCTGTAATGGGCAGCCTAGGAATAAATAAATCAAGTCACATACCCAATAATCCAGCGGTTTTTAATACTAAGATAAACCCTTCGTAGAACTGAAAAGAAGCCAGGATAGGCGAGCCAGTGATGGTGAGGAACCAACCCTTGGCCTAAGTGTGGCAAATCCGAACTCTCTTTCGCCCATGGTCATGATGGAGGCTCATTTGACCCGCTACACTGCAATCCTCATGGGCTCGGTGGAAATTAATGCGTGTATCTCTTATGAATTGTCTCATAGGAGCTTTCTTGCCTTCACTATGGTACTCTTCAGAGGATAGCTTTCATAGCAAGCTTCATCCACCTGAGGACCCTCCAAGATGGCCACAGCTATCCGTACCCTGATTTTCTGCACTACTTTCATTTCCTTTTCTCTAGCTGTTATAACAGGGCATTGAGGGTTCATTCAATCTGGCATACATTCCACTAGTGTATGGTGGGTAGTGCTTTATTCTTGCTTCTGATATTTGAGGACTGGAACCTTGAAGTGCATAAGTTGGCTTTTTTGTATTGCTACTTGAATATATGCCTTGAAAATCGACTTAAAGCGGAACTCTCTCTTTTTTTTGAGGCCTACTAGCTTCCTCACAACCTGTGGGACGGCCTCGTCTATTTCGTCGACAAGCTCACCATGCCAGGCTGGATATAAACGCACCCACAATCTATACCGACAAATTTATGGGTATGATTCCGAATATTTTCCAAGTATGTGAGCTTTTAAAGTTGAACGTCGACCATTTACTTGCGCACTAAAGGCGAAGTCAAATCGAATGGGTCTGTACCTATTTATCTAATACGACATTCTAGCACAGCCGTGTCTAATCTCCGCTTAACCAATACATGGTTGTGAAATGTATAATTTGAGGAGGGATTGTCTGGTGCTGTGTCCAGCACCTTTTGCCCACCCAGTCGAGCGATAACTCGCCCAGCGGAACTAGCAGATAAGCAGGCCAAGACAAGCCTTAGATAGCTCTTCGCCATGAGCTTATAGTTTGGCAGGGATGGCCAAGGCCTCCTTTGGCACAAAGCGCTTCTGTGTTGCTTCAAGTATTCGAGCTCCTGTGGTTTTATCCAAGATCTGATATAGAATTAAGCTGCACGCATTCCAGAAGCTGGGTAATACAACCACAAACCACCACATGAAGGATAAACTGGTTGGTTTTTCCCGGCACTAGTCCCACCATTTTGGTCTGAATCAAAATAGTCGCTCCCCTAGAAATTATCTTCAGAATACAAAACTTTATAGACACATATAAAGAAACAAACATTTTTGCTGGACCTAAATATTTTGCATTCAATTCCAACGTTGGACCCCAGATGGGCCTCCGCAACGCAGCTCCAAGCAAAGCCAAAGGTGCAGCACCACAAACATCAGCAAGGTACGCTGAACATCCTCCATGAAGAATGCCGTATGAATTACAGTCCTCTAGCATTAGAACCTGAACCGTGAGCACTCGTGATTAGAACGTAGAACCAGACTCTCGAACCAGGTTGGATAACGAACTCCCAGTCAGCGGAACAGCCGAATGGACCATGGACATCATTAGTCGTGTCAATTTCCATTCCTACAATCTTTGCTCTTTCTCCAACAGACTTTGAATACAGAGAATAGTTGACCGACGTCGATCCTATAGTTTCATAAAGCAGATTTGCAGCTAACTGTTTCGTTTCATTCGATGGAGAGCCAGCAATGTTGGAAGCGAGGAAATTAGGATTTGAAGGTGTGGGAAGGGAAGATATCCAGTCATACGAGAGAACGTAGTTGAATTGTGGGGACGTTGACATCGTGGTGGTGGAGAGAGACAAGGAACGATGAACAGGGAATTATTTAGGCGGACCGGAGTGGGTCGCTTGCCGCGTGAATTTCACGTGAGTAACTTGCCTTTGTTCTCAACTATCGTATTCAGAGCCGCTCTTTGCACCATTCGGGCAAGACAGAGTTCTCCATGTCGACTTGAAACAATCATTGGAGACGTAAGTATGGAAATCCTCAGGTTATGGAGAGCACTATTCCGGTTTTCATAATCTCTGTCCGAGGCGTCAGCGAGGCAGATCCATTCTTCAGCCTCGTATAAATGGACCTCTCATGGCGAAGGGTGAGTGAAAAATATGAAGCCAACCATTGCGGCTCTTCTCTTTTGGCCTGTTACTGTCTCTGCTTTGGTGAAACGTCGTGCTTCTACGCTTCCTCAAGAACATGGTACTGTCACCAGCATTCGTGAGGGCGAGCCAGATCCCGCGACGGGAATCTCATGTTTCTACACTATAAAAATGGAAGATGGAACCGAAGTTTGGCTAGATTGTGTTTACAGTGTAAGCTTGGAGAACGATCGCATCCATGGTCGAGAGTTTTTTTAACGATTTCAGCCAAAAAATGAATATATCCGAGAGATTCTGACCATCCCCAAACTCCAAAACATTGGCAAATCAACAACAGAAGTGCATAATGCAGTTGGTGGGCTGCTGACCTGCCCACAGCGCCTGGTAAGTGAACAGGAACCACAGGCAGACAAATCCTAAGGTCAGCTATGCTAAATGTAATTGGCCGTCCTTCAAATTCCGCTAACATAGAAATCTTATGTAGCCCTATTATTGAGATATATGCAAACGTCGGGATCTCACTAGCTTTGGGTCCCACAGATGGCTCCTTGAAATGATATATTACCAAGTATCTATACACCCCCCTCCTATATTCCGATTCAATTTGTAATCTAAGTTCCATCCTCATAATGCCGCCCCTCACCATGCAGGGGGTATAATGACTTCGGCTCCGGCGGCTGTCCACTTCTTCTCAACTTCCAAGAGACTGTCGATAGTATCGAGTAAAGTCTATGGGAATGGTCAGAAAATTGTTCCAATGAAACGATGGAAAGCGTTGACAATGACCTTTTCAAATGGTGTAAAATCAGACTTCTTGAAACCTAGAACCTCCTCTATTCTCAGATAGCCCAAGTTAGGCAAGGGATGAGGTGGATCCACGTGTGTTGTGTTGAGTCTTTCTACCAGTTCAGGTCTTTGCTCCTTCAACGTCACGATAGCGCTGTTCCAATCGATGACGTGAGGATTAGCTACAACAATCCTTTTCCTGCCGACTTCCGAAGTGGGTTTGCCGGTAAGAGAAAGGACATGAAGTTTTGCAACATCTTCGACCGAGGCGTAAAGAAGTGAAGAAGTGAGCGTTCCTTGGGGGAAGAGGAGCTGATAGAGGTTTGTAGTGGTGGAAAACAGGCTATAATCGTTTGGTTTTCCAGAGTCAATGATAGACTGCAATTGAGGAGTGAGGGAACCGTAAAGGAAAGGCGGGTTAACTGGGGAGAATGATAAGCTCATATCAGTGTTGGAGGAGTGGGAGATACACACTGAGAGTAACATCTACGTGAGGATGAGCATCCGCCCATTCCCACACGGCAAGCTCGGCATGCTTTTTAGAAGCAGCATAGATAGCCATGATAGGAAGTGTTCCTGAGAAGGCCGCCTCTTTGGTGATAGGGTTCCAATCTATGAGGTTCGTTAATGCGCTTCCTGGAAGATGAATGAAAATTTTGCCTACCATTAGGTGTAAATGAGTTCTGCGAGTTTCGTACGCTCGCCATCGATCCAGTTATTACTACTTTCTTGATGCCTGCTTTTTCGGCCTGGCGGACAATGTTTAGGGACCCATCGACGGCGGCCTAGGAAAGCATTAGCCTGCCATAGCCATCACCCAAAGGTTATATACATACCTTGAATAGTTCTTCTGGTGTACCTTTTCCAGGGAGAGGACTCGCAGAATGAATTAGCGCATCGACTCCCACAAATGCATCGGGGAATTCGTCGTGGCTGATGTCATTGATTTCATAGACTTCAACGCGTTCACCAACGTCAGCGTATGCAGCTCTGAGGGCAGCGACTTTCGATCCACGAGCAAGCGCTCGCACGCTATGTCCAGAAGATAGAAGCTGGTTGACTATGTGTGTTCCAAGGAAGCCAGAGGCACCAGATACCTGCGTAAGTCAAGTTAGAGCCTGGTACGACTGTTCGCTAAACATTGACATACCAAGACTCGAGTGGATGAAGACATTCTATGCGACTTGTAGTGCTAGGTGTTTTGTTGTGTACAGTGATGGGCGTGTTTTGCTGCATTATACCTTCGCGAAAGTTGCTTTTATAGATTGGAGTCGAGTCCGACAAGTATCGGTATGCTGAGAAAATGGCGAAAGGATTGAAACTATTTGGGAGGCATAGCCGAAGCAGAATTGCTAATGCCTTGTCCGGGCTTAGTTTGCGTTTGTCAGCCGTCGTCGGTTGATACGGTCGTATTACTAGGACTCCGGAGAAAAGGAGGTGCTGGATTACAGTGAGCGGGCCATAAACCGGATAACTAGCATGCCGACCGAGGACAGTGACTGGAATGAAGAGAAGCCGGAGTGGCAGCGTCGGCTACATTTGTTACTTGTTCTGTGTGGACGAAATGCTCCAGCCTTTTCATCTCACATTTTTTTTGGTGCGTAACCGATGGCCAACTTAATTACACAAGATCCTCCCTTCGAAGTGACAAAAGTCTCCATGTTGAAGTCAAAGGATGACCGATTGTCTCGACTCTCCAAATCTCCTCAGCTCAGATACTGACTCTCGAGTACCATTTTATTTAACGGTCTTAGGATTTCAAGGTATTCAAATCCGTACGCTCCATCCGTCGAACTAGAGTTGTTTTCGAACCTTCATCAGCATTTGGGCCCCTACAATTCAACAAAAAGCGATACCACTATAATTTCATACCTTCTGGCACTTACGGACTCGCCAAAGATCCTCATGCTGTCTACGATGCAGTCAACGCAGTCATTACTTTTCAACTTAGATAATTTGTTCGAAGGAAGAAATGAGATTGTTTGTGGTAGGTCGAATATCCAACCCCCACAAAGTACAATCTCTCGAAAGCGGTATTTTTTTTCTGTTTGCGTCTTTGAGACCTTATAGTAAATGGAATGGGGACCAAGCAATGTGAGCAGCAAATCCAAATAATTCATTCGCTAAGTAGTTTACGGACAAGCAATCCAATCGCTCTGACCAAAAAAACGTAACTAAAGCCTCTCAATCCAAGTGACGAACGGCGCGCATGATTGAACGACGAACTTTCGCTGCAGCGTCAGCGGCCGGGTCTGCGGCAGGGGTAGCTGCTGGGTCGGCAGCTGGGTCGGCAGCAGGAGTAGCAGCTGGGTCTGCAGCAGGGGTTGCAGCAGGGTCGGCAGCGGGGGTAGCAGCTGGGTCTGCAGCAGGAGTGGCGGCTGGGTCCGCGGCGGGAGTGGCAGCCGGGTCAGCAACTGGTGCATTGGGGTCAGCGGCAGGGTCTACTGGTGCGGCATTCGGGTCTGCTGGCGCAGCATTAGGGTCTACTGGTGCAGCATTAGGGTCAACTGGCGCAGCATTAGGATCTACTGGTGCAGCATTAGGGTCTACTGGAACACCGGCATTTCCAGCAGCATTCGGGTCAGCTAGAGGATCAGCTGGGGGTGCTTGCTGTTGCCCAGGCTGAGGAATGAGTCCACCCAAGGGACCGAAAGGACCAAAGAGTTGTCCCCCAGTGCTAATAACGTTGACGCCAGTGTTAATCTTGTCAATGGTGGAAGAACCCTGGTTGTTGTTGTTATTGTTGTTGTTGTTGTTGCCGTTGTTGTTATTGTTTTGGGGAACTGGGTCAGGAGATGGAGCAGGCGCAGGGGGGTCCGCCTTGGGGGGATCAGCCTTAGGAGGGTCAGCCTTTGGTGGGTCGGCCTTCGGTGGGTCGGCCTTCGGTGGGTCGGCCTTCGGTGGGTCAGCCTTCGGTGGGTCCGCTTTCGGCGGGTCAGCTTTGGGTGGGTCCGCCTTGGGAGGGTCAGCCTTGGGAGGGTCAGCCTTGGGCGGTTCAGCCGGAGGTGTTGGCTTAGGAGCTGGCGGGGGAGGCGGAGGTGTTGGCTTAGGAGCCGGAGGAGGTGGGGGTGGCTTGACTGGGGGAGGTGGAGGCGGAGGAGGCCTGACGGGTGGCTTGACTGGAGGAGGCTTCGGCCTTCCAAAGGAAGGAAGCTTAGGCAAGCTAAATCTCGCCCTTGCATCCCTTCAAAATAAAAAGTTAGAGGCTACATACATACATACACATAAAGGCAAAAAGAGACATACAAATCGCGACCAGCAACATCAATGTTCATATCCCGTTCGACGTTCACAGGTAGAGCTGAGACCATCGCAACCGACGCGCCAAGGGCGAGGGGAGCAATAATAGAGGCACGCATTGTCAATGAAATAAGAGAGTGTGAGGAAACGTTGAAAGAGTGAGAGAGAAAGCTTTAGCGAACGAAGGAAAGGATAGGGAAATGAGCTCCGGGCTGAAGAAATCAAGGCCGCAAGCCGCCATGCTTTTATACCCTTAACACGAAACAGGGATACCAGAAACCCAGGTAAACGCCGAGTAAGGATCCACGACAGGGCTTGGAATGGGTGTCATGGAGGAGAATCAACGGCCATTCAACTTGAGCGCGGATGTTCTGTGAGAGAATTCTCACACCAGGAACAACTCGTTTCTGAAAAAAGACGAGGCAGCAAAACGGCTTTGGAACATGTACTGTCTATGTTTGTGGAAGGCAGATGTGCCAGTTTTGGTCAGTAGAGGGGGATAAGAACTCATGTGTGAGACCGAGTTAAAAAAAAGTCGGACTCGAGTGTGAATGCGAGGGTACGACACAGCAAAAGGTAAAGTGCTCCATCTTTTGAGATGTGTCACAAACACGTTGGGAACGTCGATATCGCCGCAAAATGATGACCGCAATGCACAGGCAAGACTTGGCAAGAGCAGAGCTCACTTCCGGCGCTACTACAGCCGCGTCTGGGATAGTCTCGCAAAGTCCATATCATCAAAGCCGATGTACCCCAGTAACTCATGATTTGGGGGGCCAAGTTTTATTCACTAAACAAATTTCCATCACCTTCACCATCAAAGCATATTAGGTTTACTTGGTGAAACCAGTTCTTCTGACGAAGGTTCAGAATACTAAAAGTGCATAGGAAGGAAGTCTAGCTGAACGATGTCTAAAGCAGGGCAAATGTACATGTCCGAAAAGACGAGCCATATTTGGTACTCATCGCTCAACAACACTCTCAAATACCAGTATCATGCACAAGACCCTTTCGAGGGTTCCCTAAGATTGTAGAGTCCGCTGTATCAGAAGATGGATGCTCGGATTCGTATCCAAGATGATTTGTTGTCGAGTCGTCGAATAAACCGGTGTCCGCACGTAAAGTATCAACCGTGAGGGCGTTTTCGTCTTCCTGTGGCTTATTTTCAAGGGGAATATCTTCGTCGGTATTGTGAATGCCATATCCGTTGACCTCGACTTTGTGAAGAGAAACATCATTGACTTTGAGGTTTGCGAGCGAGATAGGGTCTGTAGCAAGGTTGACGCGGTCCAATCCGGGGTTGACGTTCCCATATGTCGTGTGAGTCGTGATCGGAGGAAGAATTTCGTCTAGAGAAAAACATGAGGAGATGTATCTAAAGGATAAGATATATCATACCTTGACGGCGGTCCTTGTGGAAAGACGCAAACGTACCGTCAACGTTCTGGGCAGTGTGATGCTTTTCTGTGTTGATGTTAGGGGCACCAATATTAACATGGCCTTTGCGAATGTCGCGTGTTGAAGGGGGGAAAATGAGGTTGACAGGGAGGTCGACAACTGTGTTCTTGGAAGAGAGGAGAGGGTTTGAAGTCAAGTCATGCTCGTTGTTCAGGTAAGTGTTTGAGAGAATGTCAGAGAAGGAGTAGTCCTCGGATGAGTTATCTTGCGGGTTACCATTGATGGCGGGACTTCTTGCACCTTTATTATCGAAGCAGGTCTTGAGAGCCTGATACTTGGCGGAAGAAATGTCGACATCATCGAGAATAGACGCGGAAGGATAACAAGTTCCTTGGTAGGGACAGCCAGCATCAGGGCAGATAGCATCCTATAAATTCGATGAGCATGGTTTACTCAATGGCGAGAACGATAGACCCAAGGAGAGAAGGGTCATACACCAAAACGCACGATGTCGAATGAAAGCGGGGCCGCGAGAGAGACTGCGAGATACACTGAGGCAACGGCAAGCTTGAACATGGCGAGGAGGGAATAAAGAACGTGGAAGTAGAGAGAGACAGGTAGAAGGTGGAAGTAGAAGGCAAGATGCACCTACCGAGCAAGAACAACATGCAGCTGATTTTATACTTTGCTCAAAGTCCTCCACGGAATCAGGGGGTATTTCGCTAGCTTACTCTTTGTCACTGCGATCATTGAGGCTATATCGGGGATGATTCGAGCGAGGACTGTCTATGAGGACGAAAGAAGGGGCGGTCACACGATTGTATCATGGTTGTTTGCCAGAATGTGAGTTTGTTTGGCGCCCACTCCGGGTTGCCCCCGCCACTCACATTAGCTTGGACGTTTTCTACTCCGGTCGAAAATGAGCACTTTGTGCAGCCATCTCTAAGCCTAGATTGCATTAAAGCTTACTTGCCGCCCCCCCCCCCCTCAAGGACCTCGTAACTGGCATCCATGCTTTCCCGGTCTTGCCTTCCAAGCATTCTGTAATTCACGTTGGATGCGATTATGAAAGGCACGAGGTCCATTTGACACTTTCAGTATGGAAATAGGCGCCTGCTCGTCTTTTATAAAAAGGGTGAATCGCCTTTGTTTCACTCTACCACAATGGACGAGGCTACGCTTCTCCTAATCACGCAACTGTCTCTTGAAGATGTTGAAGATTTCGGATTTTCTCGCAAGGGTAAATCGAAAGAAGGAGCTCCTCTGAGCGACGGAGAAGTCGCTTTGCAACTCCAAGAGGCCCTACTCCAAGAGACCCAACAAATCCTCCTAGATCACGCGTTCTGCCTGAGTGTAGACCATGCTTTGGATACAGATCAACGTCTCGTCCAAGTTTTGGCCATTCAAGAGCAAGCAGCTCAGGATGACAGAGCTTTCGCTGAGGCCTTGTCTCTTGACTCTCAGCCTCCTGCCGTCTCGGTGGCACAAAGGCAGGTCGAAAGGGAACAGACCGATGTCATTCAATCCAGAAGGTAGGGGAGGCTCTTTACTGTTTTCTTTCTTCTGTGGTGTCTATCATTAACATCTTTTATAGGTTTCAGCACGCGACTGCTACTCCTAGTATAGCAGCTCGTCTTCGCGTCTCAAACCCTCCTACATTCCGTCAAGGATCTTCCAACGAAACTCCCGGGAAATCCGAACGAGCTGGTCCTGGCGAGGAATGCATTGCTTGCGGCGACATCGTCGGTCGCGCTACATTCATCCGCGGCCCTTGCAACCATATCTACTGCAAAGATTGTTTCGAAGACCTAGCAAGTTCATCCCTCAATGACGAATCCTTGCACCCTTTACGCTGCTGCAATAAGCCTTTCGACCGAGAGCAGATTCTGGGTTTCCTCACATCATGCCTCTCGCAATCGTTCGAAGCAAAGGCGCAAGAATTCGATATTGTCCCGAACAATCGCCTTTATTGCCCCAGCCCTTCCTGTTCTATCTTTTTGGGAAGCGTCGAAGATCACGGAAGTGACTTTGCATGCAAACAATGCTTCACCATGGTCTGTCCGCTGTGCAAACAACGTTCTCATTTCAACGAAACATGCACGGAGAACACGGCCATCGCTCAAGTTCGCGAACTAGCTCGTGAACAAGGTTGGCAGACTTGTCCTCGCTGTCAGCAAGTCGTTGAACTTGCTCATGGTTGTTACCATATGACGTGCCGTTGCCGTACAGAATTCTGTTACGTCTGTGCTGCTCCGTGGAAGACATGCGACTGTCCTCAATGGGACGAACAGAGGTTGGAAGCTGTCGCTGAGAGGCGAGTTGTAGAAGAGTTTGGGTTGCAAGCACGTCAGCAGCCTGCTGTTTTCCAGCAACGAGTTCAGAGACAGACAGCACATCTTCGTGAGAATCACGACTGTGTGTGGCACAGCTGGAAGTCTTGCGGGCCGGGACAATGTGAGGAATGTTACAATATCATGCCGTATTTTTTGCGGGTAGGCTCAATCGCGTGTCGTAGGCATTTCTTTTTAGATTTACCCTTTTTCTAGGTCTGCCGCAACTGCAGCATGCGGGCTTGTACACGTTGTACAAGAAATCGGCTCGCTTAAACCTCTGGGGCGATTTGTTTTCACGTAATGCACACTGTAGAGAGCGTGCCAATGGCCAGGCAGTGTCCTCAATTGTACCTCCTACCAATTCATTTCTTGAGACCGTCCTCTAGCTCGAATAGTCGTAAGATGCCTACAATGTCGGTCGCGAATTACCCTAAGTAGTAGTAGTAAAGCTCTCCGTACACGAAGTTTTTATGGTGGGAAACACTCTCGTGTCTGACGTTGTCACGCAAGCAACAATAGGTTCTACTGACAAGGGTTCCGCTGCGGCTATAGATAGCTAAATGAGGTACACATTTCGAATTTGTTTGACTGGGTGCTTGGTCGGGTGAAGGAGGCGATGGTGGGATGATTCAGTTTTATACTTGGTTCTAATCCATTCCTTAAACTCTGAACCAGTGAGATGCAGAGGTAAGACATTTTGATAGTCTTGAGTCCATGTGAGAATGATAATGGACCGGCGACACAGCCACATTTGAGTTCGCAAATCTCACCAGGACCACCATCATCCCACCTTTGGCAGGGTCAATTGATTCTCCCTTTTGGTTCAGGCAAGATATTCAGGACATCCAGGAACTTGATTCCTGTTTCCCACCGACTGGTCCTACTTCTTTTCGACACCAGTCGTTATTCCGTGAACTCGGATTGTGAGTGGGGTGTCTCTAGTCGAGAAACCCAACGTTCTCTGTGAAGCCAAGCGAGTTTCATAATCTTCAGGCGGAGGACAATATAAGAGGCTTACATCGTTATTTACAACAGGGCTTTACTGGATTGGGATACAACTTACCTTCGTTCGATAACTATCTCGTACGACAATCCCATACGATGCCCTTGCATGTCTATGCTCTGCACCCCTTCGAACCTCAGAACGACGATGAACTCTCATTTCGTGCAGGAGAAATGATCGAAGTTGTGGAGAAGGATGACCAGTTTGGAGATGGCTGGTGGTTAGGTTAGCATGGTCTCTGCATTGTCTAGAACTGCCCTATTTACTGTCTTTCTAGGCAAGAACACAAAGACTGGGGCTGTTGGCCTGTTTCCGCAGTCCTACACTGCAGAAGGTCCGAGTGGTAACCCGGAAGCCCCGTTCTCCATTCCATCGTCTGCTTCTACTGGTTCTTCCTCGTCCAAGTCTTCTATGGAGCAGCAACGGAAGGAAGAAGATGGTTCTCTCACGCCTCTTCAAGAAGATGCAGAGCCCTCTGTTAGCCCTCCTGCCACAGCCAAACCTCGCCTTCCTTCAGAATCGAACGGCCACGATCGAGATAGAACACCCAGTGTCTCTTCTTCCCTTGCCAACGCCCCCACGGCGACAATGACTGATGTTCAGCGCGCGATTGAATCACTCGGCAAGCGTCCAGGTGGAGCCAACTCATTTATTTCTCACACTAACGAAGACGACTATTCATTTCGCTCTCGCACGAACTCTATCCTCTCTTTGGGTGTAGATGAAGATGAAGGTGCAGAATGGCACAAGGAAGCTCGTACACGTTTGGCTGAAAAGGCTCGACGGGCTGTGGAAGAAGCTGAGAGGCTGGAGGAGATGTACAACACCGGTCCGGAAGTCCAGTCGACCATCGCTCCTCCCATTCATGTTGAAATGAGCGACAACGAGTCTGATTCGGAGCCTTCAGATATAGAAGATGAAACAGACGATTTGAGTGGACGTCGACGATACGTTGACCCTCATTATCCTTCATCTGACGAAGAAGAAGAAGACTACACTCACCATTCTCAGCTGCGACCAGCACGGGACAAGTATGTTTCTGTGATACCTGAGGAAGAGGAAGAACCAGAAACGGAGAAAGGATTGGAAGTTTCCAAGGACGAGACTAACCGCGCCAGTACCAGCGCCGTCGGAGGTTCTAAAGAACCAACCCAACAAGTTGAAGAAAAGCAGCCCTCTTTAAGGACCCCAACTCCTCCTCCTGTTGTTGTTGAGCCTGTTCCTGCTCCAATACCAGAGCCCATTCCGGTCCCTGCTCCCATTGTTGAGATGCCTACGCCAGTCCCAGCTTCACCCATACCACCGACGCCCTCAACTGCCGTCGAAACACCGCTCACAGCTGTCTCTCCGGCCCCAAAATCTCCGTTCTCTGCTACACCTACGTCGAGTCCTAGTTCATGGACACTTGCCGATGTTCTGACTTGGGTTCGCCAGAAGAACTTTGGCGAAGATGTGGTCGACAAGTTCATCGAACAAGATATCACCGGAGATGTGTTGCTCGACTTGGATGCCAAAACGTTGAAGGAGGAAATTGGCATAATGGCATTTGGCAAGCGGGTTCGTATTGCCAATGCTATAACCGAGTTGAAGGCCGCCGAAGAGGAGAAGGCAAGAAAGGCGAAGGAGAAGGAGGAACAGGCTAAATTCACTGAGCCATTAACTCCTGCTACTTCCCAGTTTACTGGCTCAGCTCGTTCATTAACACCAAATGGGAGCGGTGTGCACGGGAGGAGTATGAGTGTCGGTTCTTTCGATGCAATTTTGAAAGATGACGACAAACGGGACAGCGGAGCAAAGGAGAGTGTGAGGAGGAGATTATTTGGGAGAAGTCATGACTCCAAGGTTTGTTCTTTTAGTTTTCCTGCTTTTTTGGGTGGATATTCATACGGCATCCAAGGGCGAGGAGAAGATAGATGAAAAGAGGGGCAGCCGTGGATCAGGACACAAAGAAGGGTTAGCTATTTGTCTTCGATTGCTCAAATTTCATGGCTCACAAGAAAATCTTCAGCATCAGCCCAACCACCCCCGCCCATTTAATGCAGGATGATAATGGTCAACCCATCGTTTTACAAGGACCACCTTCACTCGCCTCACCTGGACACAAGAAGAAGGGCAGCGTTGATTCTGGTGGTCGGGGAGAGAGCGAAAGTGGCAAGAAAGGTAGCATTTAATCCAAATTATTACCACTCTTGCTCATCCTCGAGTCTTAGGCAAAACGACAGGTGCTGGTCTTCGCACTGCATCTTCTTCTTCCACTACCTCCACTCAGAACCGTTCGTCACTGTTCGGTTCATTTGGTGCCTCCAAGGCCAAACGTAAAGCAGTCCCTCGTTCAAGTGATGGTACCCTTAGCGATTCCGATGCTTCTCCTGCTCCTAGTGGTGGATTTAATTTAGGGATGCTTTATACAGGAAGAGGAGCGAGTTCTGGTAGACCATCAACTCCAAGTGGTCAGCGAAAAGAGACACCATCACAAGATAGTGGGAAAGAAGTTGCCAATGGTACTGACGGAGAGAAACCGAACATGCTACGGAAGAGGACGGCCTCTGGTCCATCACCGACCTCACCTAAACCTCGTACGCAGTTAATTTTCTTTGAAGACTCGGTTTACAACTGACTCTTTGACAGAACCTATACCTATTCCTGCAACTGCCGGTAGCAAGAAAGCCTTGGATCAGATTGGTGAGGCTGATTTCAAGGGCTGGATGCGTAAGAAGGCGGAGAAGTATGGAGGATGGAAATTACGTTATTTCGTTCTGAAAGGACGAGGTCTCTACGTTCTGAGGTCTGAGCACGTAAGCTCTTCACCTTCACTCCCACCTAGTAACTTGCTAATGTTTCGACAGGAAACAAAGGTCAAAGTCTACATTGACATTGTTGGTTATCGTGTGACGGCTGATGAGAACTTGAATCCTGGAAAATACGGGTTCAGAATTGAACACGATACCCAGAAGACGCACTACTTCTCTTCGTTAGTGTTCACCCTTCTTTCCTACTCACTCCTCTATTGATAAGTTTGTCTAGTGATGATAAAGCCATTGTCCGTGGCTGGATGAAAGCTATCATGAAAGCTACCATCGACCGAGATTATACCCGCCCCGTCATCTCGTCTGTCAATATTCCCACAATTCCTCTCATTGTCGCACAGGCAATGAACCCAGCGCCACGGCCTCCAAGTCCTGGGGAAAGAGAAAAGGCTCAAAGGACATGGAGACGAGAAAATCCGAATCAGCTGAGTTCTCGAGATGCCCGAGTCCTCATGGGCTTATCCGGCAGCGAGAACAATGCCAACGGAAGTGGTAGTGGAATGGCCACCCCTACGCTCAAGCAGACCCACGATCAAAGTACTCCGACTATCCCTCCACCTCGGCCAGCGCGACGAGGGAGCGTGCGGAGCATGATGTCAACGGCTACGACCACCGCTGTCGATTCCGAACTACTCGACTGGGCCAATGCTCGTCTTCCCTCATCCTTGCAAGTCACTCTTCCGTCAACAGGGTCTACAGATATCCCAATCACCGGCCTTCACCTTCTCCGTCTCGCGGAAACTATCAAAGGTCGACCAGCTTCTCCGCCCGTTCCAGACTCTGCCTTCCCCGTGTCTACTACGGACGACAAGCTAGATGGGCTATTCCGTCTCTTCGATTTCATGTTGGACAATGACGTGAAAGTTGGAAATTTGAGCATTAATGATGTTAGGATCGGAAGGAGAGATAAGATTGTACAGTTATTGCTTGCTTTGAAGGAATGGGAAAAGAGAAGGAGAAACGTGGCGGAGAGCATGGGGGCAAGTACGGGGAGTGGTGCTGTGGGCGGATTTGTTGGATTGGGTTAATTGTGAGCCCTCGAGGATGTTAGTTTTCTGTGGAGTAGACTTATTACATGGGGAGGTTGTTTTAAGTGCGCTTGGGTTATGAGTTTGACTTTAGCGTTGTACTTAACTTGGGTATTCTCCTGGACCGTTTTCTGACTCTTGTATATAGTACTAGTCTTATTTCATTAGCCTCTTCCTCTTAGCGAAACTGTATGCAAGCCCGGACAGCAGAAAACTTAGTTAAAAGGACTGATTTCCCGATATCAATCGGATCTCATAAGAGTCAAATCCTGGAAAGAGGCTTCCATCTGCTGTCATAGACTGCGGGGCTGTTTGGGTGATCTTACTTCGGAAGAGTAGGTGGGTTGAGTCACGTGTGTGCCACCTTTTTGTTTGTGAAGCATAAAGGAGGTACGAATATATAGGGCTACATAAGATAAATCCCTGAGCTCATAAAGTGGAAGGTGGAATGACGAAACAGCAACTTGCGGTTTGAGTCTAGAAGTACGATGGTTGGAAGATTACAATTTGAATTAACAAGGATATATCCTATGATTACGTTGACCACCCAGATCTACTTCAACAAGAATAGGAGCAGATACCCCTTACACGCCTCTTTGAATGCAGAACTCCGGTCTGAATTAAATCTATTTGGTGGTAACAGGTGGTCGTCACGCTTAAGCAAGAAAACAATGGCACCAGTTTCGCACTTAGCACGAAAGTGGAAGCTACCGAGACATCGGGCTCCTTAATACTACAGTCCCGCTCCCAAAGTGAACGGTTAGACGTCAAGGACTGCAGCTGTTTCAAGTGGTTGACCGATTCCTAACACCTCAACTTGCCCGGCTAGCCAGATGAGAGGAAACAGGTGACTGCGGGAAAATGGCACGGCATGGAGAGAAGGAACACATGCAGCCGGTTACTGGCATTATTGCTTCTCCTTGGAGATGTGGAATCGGAGAATTAAGGTAACATTTAGGACAATCCTCAATGATGTCGAAACAGGAGATCTAGAGCAGAGACGAGGCAACGACTCAATGGCGGCTGAGATGACCTCCGGTGAAACCGCCCAAAAAGGATAGATTTGGCCGAATTCTACGAAATGAGAATACTAGGCCGGCCACAAATGAGCTTGTTTGAAAAACTTTCGTCATAAGACAGGGTGTTGGTGGCTCCTTCGAGGGGTAACCTAATAGATGAAATGGCTGCGGCGACCAGCAAGCGGAAAGCTGCAAGTGCGAGGTAGGAACGTGTTTGCCTTTATTCAGAATTAAATCTGTCAATTATGACAAGGGCAGGCCGTGACAAAATGATGGTCACCGTTGGAGTGACACGGCCTCTGTCCTTCGCCCATCATCGTCCTGCACCTTCTGCCGACGTCGCTGCCGTCGACCGTGCCCTTTTACGCCTTCCGCTGGACGAGCTGGACAGCAAGCGTGATCCCAGATTTACCTGAACGCTATTCAGTCCAAGCGCGCTTAGCATCCGAAGCGCCGCTGTGAGATTTGTCTTTGTATTTGGCAACTCGTCAACCTTCCTCTCCGTTTTTCCATTGCGACTACCCCTACCATTCTCCACCAATGGGTTGCGCACAATCTTCGACGTCTCGTGCAGACAAGGCGCGCAGTGATGCCATCGACAAGATGATTGAAGAAGACCACAAGCGGTACAAGAGAGAATGCAAGATTTTGCTACTGGGGAGCGGGGAATCTGGCAAGTTTCTTTGTTCTTTCATTGCTATCTTACCAGCCTATTAACCGCCCATGGCTACAGGCAAGAGTACTATTGTGAAACAAATGAAGATTATCCATCAACAAGGCTACACACCTTCTGAACTGGAGAAGTTCAAACCAACAATATACGGGTTCGTGCCCTTCGGCGCTCTTGTATTGCTTGAACTTTATTCATTGTCTTTATAAAGGAACGTGCTAGACTCTGCGCAAGACATCGTCCGTTTCATGCGCCGCATAGGAGTTGAATGCACTGAGGTTGGCAACCAGCTTCTCGCCGAAAAGATCTTTGACTACCGGTTCGCTCTTTGTTTTGTCCTTACAACTTGTCGTTTGTAACTGTGCTCCAGCCTTGACGCCTCAAACGGCCACACCCTTCTCCCTGAAATCGCCGACGCCATTCACCAGCTTTGGAAAGACCCCTCCACAACAAAAGTTATCGATGAGCACAGCTCTGAGTTTTATCTTATGGACTCTGCGCCCTACTTTTTCAACGAAGTGCTCCGGATAGGCAGCCCTAATTATCTACCTACGGAGACCGACGTCCTTCGCGCCCGTCTCAAAACGACCGGGATCACGGAGACTCGCTTCAACATGGGCCAGCTGAGTATTCATATGTTCGATGTGGGCGGCCAACGTAGTGAGCGAAAGAAATGGATTCACTGCTTTGAGTCGGTAAGTCCGCAAACCTTGTAATTCAGGACCATGCGGTCTCAATCTTCTTCATGTCATCTAGGTGACGTCAATCATCTTCTGTACCGCTTTGAGCGAATACGACCAAGTATTGCTTGAAGAACGCAGTCAGGTGTGACCAGCTGTCTTAGTACCCCTTCTAGCATATTCTGATCGTTCTTTTAGAATCGGATGCTAGAATCGCTTGTACTTTTCGAGTCGGTCATCAACTCCCGTTGGTTCTTACGGACAAGCATTATCCTCTTCCTGAACAAGATCGACGTGTTCAAAGCGAAACTTCCCAAAGTAATTACCCTTCCACCCACTCTTTTCACTTTGTTGATCCGCTATTTCAAAGGTCCCTCTCTCTCGCTACTTCCCTGAATACACTGGTGGCTCTGATATCAACAAAGCTGCGAAATACATCTTGTGGAGATTCATGCAAGCAAACCGGGCTCGTCTAAGTGTCTACCCACAGTACGTCTTTTCTAATTCTTCCGGAAAACAACTCCTAACCGTACTTCACAGCTTAACTCAGGCTACAGATACTGGGAATATTCGGCTAGTGTTTGCTGCTGTCAAAGAGACAATCCTTCAGAATGCTCTCAAAGACAGTGGCATTCTGTAGTCATCCGTCTGCTCCTCTATGGTCTCGAAACTTGCATGCATTTCCATCGTTGTTTTCCCGTGATTCTCAATTTGTCCTACCAAATCATCCGGACCATCTCATCTCGGATAGGCGTCTCGGATGGATTACATTTTTTCTACTCTGGGCTGTTTCACAGATTACACGATCTTGCGTGTTGCAGCGCATACACGTCCACGCCCCAGGCACCACCATCATACATTTGCATTCCTCGGATCCCGTTAGTCTTGTCTTTATACTTCTCTATTGGTTTTTTGTCTCCTGTTCCCGGCTTATGACCCGCACCACACAACCCAAACACAACCATCTACTTTTATTCACTCTAGCATTCTATCCTCCCTACCCTCTCTGTACGTACGCACATATTCCTCTCTTTCGTGTTCCCCACATTTTCTTTGTGAAGAACTTGTTTGTTTGGAGTTTCTTTTGGGTGGTGGGAGAGGGCGTCAGGCCCGTCCTAGTGACGCGTTCTGCCCTTCTTTCTCCCCTTTTTCCGCGTACGTACTTTAAGTGCATACTACTACAGACAATGGAATTGAATGCGTTGCTGAAATGATGCTTTTGTGAACGAGAACCGTCCTAACGGCACATGCATTGAATGCTGTTAACAGCTTCGATCTTCTGGCCAGGACTGGCATGGCTACTCTAAAACTCTATAGAGGAACAAGTATATGCGTGCATATAGGTCTCAACTGAATCCTAGGTGCGCGGGTAGATATGGGACCATCAAGATGAAGGGTTTATTCCTTTTCGTACACCATACAATCGGGAGAAGTGCCAATAAAAGTAAGCAAATGGCGATACACGCTTATGAACGATACAAACTTTAGCAATATTGATACAGTCATGAGAGGCACATGAAACAGGTTGCCCTCTAATCGTCTTCGTTAAACCAACCAGTCATTCCAACTTCTCTTACCCCGGAAATCCCAACAAGAAGGCTATGCCCCGGCTCAAAGCCTTCCACCAGTGCCTTCATATCCTCGAGTACCAAGTCCTCTACCTCTTCCATCAGCTTCCATTCTTCCCTCTCTTCCTCATTCTTTTCGTCAGCTCCACCAGCGCTCAGAGCGGCGGCCCGTGCCTTCCTCCGCTCGGCAATATTCGATAGCTGACGTTTCGAGGCTTCGATGAGCAGGTCTTTATAAGCTGAGCTGAGGGCTGGACCGAGTATCCTAAGAGACGAAGTAACAGAGCGATAGAGAGAGGCAAGAAAAGATAGATCGGTTTCGTTGGTGAGGGAAGTAATCAGGCTTGACATTGTCGCATGCAACATTGGTTCAGTCAATGTGTTCGATGTCTTGCCTGATTGCAAGAGTAACGGGACTAGCCTATAGAAAACATCTATTCAAGATAGACGTCGCATTGAACAAAGACACAACTTACAATGCACAGCTTTCCCTCACACCTTCGTGCCACCAGAATCGTAACCCCGGAAGTACAACTTCCATTGTCTGTCCCATGTATGGAGCAAATCTTCCGCCTAGTGTCGAGCAGTATATTGCCAGGGTTTCAAAAGCTTGACATTTCTCCTCAATGGCAGACGTTCGGATCGATAGTGCTTGACCGTCGGAAAGGGAAAGAGTCTCCCATCCAGATGGAGATGGATTCGACGAGTCCGCGGCATCTTCGTCTAAAGCAGCAATGAGGGGGGTACTGAAGAAAAAGGCATGACAGGATATACCGTATACGGAGACATCTGCCTTTGCAGATGCCATGACAAGTAGGCTGGGCATTACAACTGGCAAATACGGTTCAAACTCCGGGCCCAATGCCTGACACACTTTGCCCCATGTTGAGATAAGGTACGAATGTAGCTGTGAGGAGTCATTCGTCGGTGGAGGAGATTCTATCAGCAAGTCTTGGTTATCGTCTGGTAAAGACAGGCGGAGAAGGACACACTCTGAATACGAATCAACGCCTCTGTCAATGCGCCAGCATCCGCTCTAAACACATCTCTTCCGACTGCAATAGCAACTAGCCCCGCACATTCCATAGCTTTGCACCTTAATCTTCCGTATTCTGAGCCTTCCGCATTTTGAAGAACGTTCAAGAGCATCGGCATCAGAGTTGAATAGTGTTTCATAAATGCAGTCTCCGCAGCATCTGCCACCATGGCCAAACTGGTTAATGCTTGCTCCTGCACATACCTCGTTTCACTGCTCAAGAGTCTCAATAGCCTCTCGACAAGACCATCAAGGTAAGGATGCAGCGTTTGAGGATCGACACCTTCACAGAAGTTAATAAGGGCCGCAGCTGCATGAGAATGTACACGGGGGACAGGGTCTTCGAGCGTCCGCATCAGCGCCCCAATGATCTGCTCTGCATGAGCAGTCTGCAAGAAGTCCTCGAGATCTGTACAGAGCTGCCCAACGCATTGACAGGCTGCCCAACGGACGCGGGGGTGAGGATCTGTAAACAACGGTGTCACTAACCTGCAATGAAGCAACTGTGAGCCATCATCAACATTTGGGGGACTAAATGCTCTCACTCGACAACCTTCCCGCCTTCGCGGACCATGACATCTCCAGTGCCTTCCGCAATTGCAGCGATGCCACTCAATCCTGCGTGGCGATTTTGCCAGTGCGGGGAAGACAACATTGCAGGTATTAGCTAGTAGTTAAAAGTGTTTCATCTTTTGAGGCACAGTTACGTGGGACAAGACCTACCCCGAATGCACCAGGCAGAACTTCCTTGCCTCCAACTGCGCATGCGAGTCGATCGAGAGATTGCTCGTAAATTTGTGGGTTGGTTTCTACATCGTTTGATGATTTTGAAGGCTGTCAAAACACAGAATGAGTAAAGAAGAGGAAGAAAGAAACGCGAGACAAACATCATCGTTTAGCCATTCCTCCTCTGCCTCTTTGCTCTCATCAAGCTCTGCCATCCCTTCTAGGCACGCTCTTACGAGCGTCTCTGACCACCCAGGGACTTTTTTGACAGACCATGGTCGCGATTCAGATAGAGAGATCATAAATTCTAGTGCAGCCAACCGTAACGCTGAGCGGTCTTCGTCATCACCATCTGACGAAGAAATGACTAGGTTTGTATTTAGGCCAATGCCTTTGGGACCGCGTTTTTGAGTTGATCCACCAACAGTGGATACGCTTGTCATAGTGACATGCCCTGAACCGGGGAAGGGTTTTCCCGCGGTGGGAGTTGGTCCTGCGTCGACCTGAAGTGGTAAAATCAACGGTGGAATGAACCCGAGGAGCGTTTGCAGATGAGGGGCGAAATAATGAGGATGACTGGTAGCAAGTCCAACAATTTCTTGCAGAAAGAGGGTCAACCATACTTGGTTCGTTTTAGCAGGAGAACCAGAAGTGGCTTGGAGAGAGGAAGCAAGGGTTGGTAGCGTGTCGAGCATCGTGTTCGTCAACGGTGTAGCTTGACCAAGAGTTGACGCATCCTGGGAGGTAACCCCTTCAAGGTAACGCACAGAAGCCTTCAGGGCCTCGTAGCGCGTTTCGATCTCTGGGGTTTCGAGGCCTTGCTTGAGTACGCCCACAACTAAACTTGGCTCCAAGTCACTGATTAGTAAGGGGCAAAGGGCCCAGATTGCATATGCAGTGTTCCTTTGATGAGGATTTTGAGACTGAATTAATGTAAAGAGGAGTTGTTGGAGAGCATGCCACGGGCGACCACGACGCATTGCTTGAGAGGCATACTCGGCAATGCAAGTGTGTAGTTTAGGTAGAGTTTGGGGCGGTGGAGGGTTGTGTAATCTAAGAAATTTTAGCACACAAATACTACGACGAAGAAGTGGAGTTGAGACACACGAGTTGAGAAAGATGGCTTCTAGTCTCTCCAAAGTAGCCCGGGAGAGTCGATCATACATCGTTGCTCTAGTCTCAATTTCTCCTGCCCAACCCGCAGTTCCGCCCATAGAGCGAAACATAAGACGTCTGAGGAGTACCCAGCAGAAACTTTGCATGGTTTCGTCCCCTCCAGGACTCCCTCCAAGCTCTGCTAAAGATATAAGAAACGCATCGGGGTTGGATGCCAGGAGTTGGTCAACAGTCTGCTCTGCAGTTGATCGTAGATTGTTGTCTCCCAGAACGAGATGTGAGAGAAGAGGTCTTAGGTCATCAATTTGCGGAGGTTGCGCCATGGGTAGTGGTGGAGAGACGAAATGGGAATTAATTGATGGATCAAGGTGACACCGTCACGCCTTGTTTCTCCGCCAATATTGCACGGTCGATTTTTATCGAACCAGAGGTTCTCATCCTACAATAACGACACAGCAGTGAGACTTAAAACTTAATCTAGGTTGAGTAGAAGATGATGATGGGAGCATGATAGTAACAGGCGGATTCGGCGCTTTGACTTGCGACTCCCATGAGCTGGACACAAGGTCCTCCTTATTTCACCTGCTTCCTGCATGTTGCGGAGAATTTTCCGCAAGTTACAACGGCATATTTTCTTTACCTTGTAGCCTTTTTGTCTCGCTGAATGAATGATTGAAAGACCCTGCGTTTATGATAAAGTAGCCAATGCCGACCAAATCACATTACCCTTCGCCTTCACGTGTGTGTATACGACATACGACATATCCGAGTCCTTAGATATAGGCAGAACATTGATGAGGGAAACAACTGGAATTTACCGAAAACAATGCTCCGGTGAACGTCAGTCCACTGAACTACTTTAAATGCAGCAAAGCTTTGGTATGCGTCTAAGGATCTCTTCATTTTGTCTTGTAATTCTGCGAAAGTTTCAGCCGAATACGGCTTTGAAAATGTTTGAGATATTAGTAAATGCTGATAATACCGATCCAAGGGGCGCAAGCTCCGTCCAAAGGGAGGCGTAGTCCATAAAACACTATCTTCCGGCTTTCTCCGAATGCGGCCTGAGGTAAGGACATGAAGCAGAACAATTAGACACCTCAACGCAGCATTTTGACGATGAGGCTAACCATCTGTTAGTGGCTTGAGGATGACATGCTGTTTGTTTAGCGCGGAACTGCGGAAAGCGATACGACCGTTTAACGCCAGAGAAAGAACTTTTCAAACAATACTAAAAAGGATATACGAAGCAGAGGAATCTGACTCGTATTCCACGTTCTTGGAGGGGATATTGATCCATATTCATGAAAACTGAGACGAGCTGCAAGTTCCGAAGATACTATACATACAATTTCACGTGAATACAACAATCGATATCTGAGAAGTGACCTTTAGGCTGTGGACAAAAAAAAATAACATCCAACGAGAAAGATCACTGAGATTTTTCAGGCAGTCACTTTTGCGTTCAAGAATTCGGTCCACTCCTTCTCTCCCCAACTTGAAGAAACCTCATTGGCAATCAAGCCATCAAAAAGAACAGTCGGAGAAACATGGATTCCATTCATGGCGAGAAAATTTGACTAGGGTTGCGGGTGTTGGCGGTGCTGGCGGCAAACAAGAAAAAAAGGACTAACTCGTGTACTTCAAGTCGTCTGTGACGGCAACGCCTCCATTCGGAGTTGTTTTGTTAAGGAGGAGATCTTTGAAAGCCTCTACCTTGTCGGCAGGAATGACAGTTGCCGCGAGATCCGCCAATTTGGCACGAATTTGGATGGGTGAAAGAGTTGAGGTCGGAATATCAAAGTATCAAAGTACTCTCTTTGAACTTTGAAGAGCTTGAGCCAAAGTTAGGATCAGTAAGGTTGGAAGAACTTTATCTGATGCGTACAGCAAGTGAGAACGCCCAAAAGCTATCCGGAGCGACCTTGGCCACCTAAATTATCCGGGCACTTAATCAGCTGCTAAATCATAATCCTCGTGCTGTGTGTATGTTCTCACTGCGAGGCTTGCCTCATGAACGAGAGTGCTGCTTGCGTGCCAAGGCTGAACCTGATGTCTGAAGATCACCTTGACCTTTCCGGCCCATTTACCGGTTCCGCAAAGGAGGGACGTAGGAAGGATCAATCGCGTTTAAGGAAATCTTTGCACTAAACGGACAGACGTAATCAAGGAAAATC
>JAJTUO010000140.1:0-69668 GCA_021399455.1 Flagelloscypha sp. PMI_526
CATCTGCATTCTCCAAAGTCTTGCTCAACCCGTCGTCAGGTGGAAGGAGTCCAGTAACTTTGGCGGGGGTGGCGATATGCGACAAGTCGGCGGCACACCTGGAGTGTTCACGATATCATAGACCAAGCTATGAATAAAATTAGAAATCTGAGTACGATTTGAATAGCAGGGGAGAATCAGCGTACCTCCGTGATCAGAGGGTTGTTTTGAGCAAGAGCCAAAGGTTGACCAATTCCGCCTACACAATTGTTCCACGCAGGATTAGGGAAAGCGAGTCAAAGAAAAGCTTGAGACCAGCCTGCAGCGCCAAGAACAACAGCTTTTACCATGATCGCGGAGTATGAAGAGGTTGTGAGATGAAAGCAGGAGAGAAAAAGTTCGTGACGCGAATTCTTCTGCTTCCGTTGATGACTTTCATATGTCTCGTAAAAAATCACAAGTCAACCAACATTTTCAGGCTTCTGAAGTCCGGACTTCCATAGATTTATTACATAGAAAATTAGGCGATATTGATAATTATCCCAGGTACCGAACTTTATGAACCATCATTGGTATGAAACTTTGCCTAGGCAATTTGGCCATAGAGTAATCTGGACCTTGGTGTTCTTTGAATAGTGTGCAGCATATCCGTGGTCATATTTGGGAGCAAACATGGCATAGTCGTCGAAGTCTCTCGGGTCTAGGTGGCTCAGTATCAAGCACCCAGTCCATATCCGTGTCCTCTGGGAGAATATATCCTTTGGCCGTTTCCTTGAATCTTCCTTTCGAACCAAAATTCAAACAACACTCTTGTGCCGTCGTTCTCACAGACTGGTGCCTATTCAACCCGTCAGCATATGAAGTTGACACCCCCTCGATGATATCCTCAAACATTTGGAAGCGAAGGATGAGTGAACAGGCAGTTGCAACCTTCAGGCTGCTTCCATTCATCGAATTTATCATCTTGTGGAAAACTCCTCGTTTTTGAACTGGCTCAAGTATGACCCAGAGTCATCCAATACGTTCGGATCCTCAGGAAAAACGAGAGTGATGCTCAACAGGGAAGTGAACCTTCCCAAAAGCTCTGAGACTTCGGAAACATGCGGGCCCCGAGTAGTTGCTAACGCGAGGTCTCGAAGATGAGGACAATGCCCTTGTATAAGGATAATATCGCTAGCAGATGAAGGATTACACGCTCCTCACTATAGCGGGTTGGAGTATGAAGAACTTCGAGCTTGTGTAGTGTTGGGCCGTGATGAGCCACAATGAAGGGTAGTAGACGAGAAAGTGAACACTGAGAGGTTAAAGATAGAGCCTCCAGCGGACCACACTGAGTGAGGAGTCCCTCCAACTGGTGAAAAACCTGCTCCGTGACATTCGAATGGCTGATAATCATGTCCAGTCTGCGGAGAGAGGTCAAAAGATAGCCTGTTTCTGCATCGACGAGCGACTGGAATGGGAAGGAGCAGTGCAGCTCCTCCAAGAACGTCAGTTCCCCGACGTTGATGCAGAAATCGGCAAATTCTGATGGTGCGTGAAGTAAATGAAGGATTCGAAATTTATGTTTGGGGAGAGTGGATGGCATCGGGAATTTGGTTGCTACTTGAAGCTCTTGCTCCCTGAGGACTCTGGAACTCCTGAACGAGCCCCAGCCTCTTTGAACATAAATACTCTTAACATGGTTGACAATCAGTGAGTCAAAATGGAGGGATTTAGAGTTGGCAATAACCCATTTGAGGACAACGTACGAAATATCCAGTGCTCCGATTTGATGGTCTTTTTCGATGCTGCGCAAGAGAGAGGAACTGACTAAGGCTGTCTCATCGGGATCAATAGCCATAGGAATGAGAGCCCGGTCATTGCCAATTCCCCAATATTTCACAGAAAGTCCCACATGAGGGTGAGTCGCTTCTAGTACTTGGAGTAGGCTGACAGGGACTCGATCGGAAGGACACGCGAAAGTGAAGTGAATGAGGTTGAGAAGGAAAGGGATAAGTCGAAGAACAGGCTCCCACTTCTCGTCTTGAGAACGAGTAGAATACCCCGCGTTGAGAACAGTTTTGCCTGGAGTTCCAAAGATTGTGAGTCTTTTGACGTTGGGTAAAACCCAAGCGGTATTGCTGTCTGACTCAAGCCATTGTTCAATTCGAGCATGATACGACTGAATTTCATCGTCATCAAAGCTGAGACCGCATTCGCGCACAGTAAGTGGAAGCGCCAAGCCGTAGAACAACTTGTTAACGCGGAGGAGGCTGAAGATATTAGATCTCGATGAATCATGCACCTGACAATGAAAGTTTTGTTAATTGGGAATTAGAATCACGAAGAAGTACATACGAAATGAAATATCTCAGTCAGAACGTCTAAACCTAAGGCAGGGAGCCGAGCTGATGTTGGTTCAAGCAGCATGTTGTCTAAGACAGCAACCAGACAACAACTTAACCGAGGATCAGCTCAAAACAACCTCTGTGGAGGCTGAAACCCTTATTATCTGCACAATTGTTGCGTTGAACTTCTCTTGAGAAGATGCCGGTTAGAATGAAGAGGTGGACAACACAGCCTCGGCGACGTACCAACTCGTCGCTGTTTTCGAGTCGAAACAATCCCTGCCATCAACACTTGCAGGAATGCATGCTTACGCGAAACCATTCGTAGTTTCAAATCACCTTAAAGTGGATTTTTCTCCTCTTCCCTTAGAAGGCGTTGTATATTTGCGTCTATACCTTTATATGAGCGTCAGCCCGTGCGTTGGGTTGACCTCTGATGTTAACGAAATTTCGGCACCATACACACCACTTGAAGATAACATTAAAGGGAGGTTCAGAATGATACATAGTCATATAGACCAGGAGTGATAGGGACAACTACCTGCATAAGAGACCCCGGCATTACCTCATTTGGGAGCAAACAATCCCATAACCGTCGAAGTCTCTCTAGTTTCGATGGTTCAGTATCAAGAACCCAATCCATATTTATATATCCTGGAAGGTTATGCCCCTTGGCTGTAACTTTGGCCTTCCCATCCTGACCAACTTCCACCACAAACTCTTGCGCGGTCGTTCTCACCGCCTTATCCCCCAATTTGATTGTCAGTATTGCAGGTAGACAGGCCTTCTCCACAAGATCCTTGAAAACTGTGGCTGCAAAGGATGGATGAACAGGTAACTGCAAACGTACAGCAGCTTCCCAGTCATTAAGGGTATGCCCTGGGAAGGAAGCTTGCTCAGCAAATGAGTTATAAAACTGTCCAGACGTATCCATTACGCATGGATTTTCGGGTAAGACAAGAGTAAGATCCGCTAGAGAAGCGAAACCACTCAAACCCTCAAGGGTTTCAGTAAGGGCTTGACCTCGAGCGGTTGTCACTCCAAGTTGTTGAAGACGAGGGCAAGAATTTTTCAAGAAACGAATATCACTAGCGGATGGGGGTACGACATCATAGTTCTCGGTGTTCAAAGGGGTATGGAGGAGAGTGAGAGAGAGCAGAGACGATCCATGATGCTCTGCGATAACCGGCAGTACCTGATTTAGTGGAGACGGTGAGCTGAGGGTGAGGCTTTCCAGCGGACCGCACGATGCTAGAAGTCCTTCCAACTGGGTGATGACATCATCATCAATTTTCGAATCCCCGACTCGAAGCACAAGTTGGCAAAGTGCGGTCAATTGGTGGAACGTTTCGGGCTTGATTAGGTGGGCTAGCGGAAAGAAGCACTGGAGGTCTATCAGAGACGTAGGTTCTGCAACCTGAATGCAAAAATCTGCGAATGTCTCCGAACATGGGAGTAAATGAAGACGATGGAATTTGTGCTTCGGAAGATCCGAAGGCATCGTGAAGACACTTGACACTCGACGAGCAAAGATATGTTCCCTCATCCATAAATCGATACGCTTCTTTGCTGTACCCTCAGGGGGAGGGCTTATAACGAGAGAGGTAAGATGGTGGGAATGGGAATGAGCAACAATCCATTGGAGTACAACATACTCAACCTCCCCAGTTTTTTGATGATCCAGTTGTATACCGTGTAACAGAGGGGAACGGATTAAAGCTATTTCATCCGGGTCAATGGCTAAACGAGTCGTGTTGCGACCTTCCCCGAGTCCCCAATGCTTCACAGAAAGCGTCACACTGGTGTGATTCCTTTTCAGAGCCCGCAAGAGTTTGACGGGGACTCTATCTTGCGGGCAAGCAAAGGTAAAATGATCGAGGTTACGCAGGAAGGGGATAAGCCGAAGAACCGGGGACCATTTCATCTTTTGGGCGATTTTATATTCCGCTTCGTCATAACAGACAGCCCCATTATCTGGGGTTCCAAAGACGGTGAAGTATCGGATTTTGGATAAGACCCAAGCATCCGTGCTGTCAGCTTCGAGCCAGCGCGCAATCCGAGCATGAGAGGAATCAAGGTCTTCTACGTCAAAGCATAGAGCGCATTCGCGCACAATGAATGGCAGTGCAACGTGGTGAAATAGCTTGTTGACACGTATAAGAGAGAATATGTCGGCTCTCGAATTGTCGTGGGCCTGGGGAGAAAAGATGAATTTCCTGGAGCATTCAAAATGGGCTGTATACTTGCAAAATGAGAAATCTCTGTCAAAATGTCAAGGCCAAGGGCACTCAGAGTAGGTTCCGTGGCTTCATGCTTCACCACCGACATAATAGCGGAAAATAGGAAGAATTCCGAGTCAGTTTAGGATGAGCAAATGCTTCTTGTAGACGCAATATTTACGAATCTAATTTGTCTGAAATCGGGATGCAGGTGGAAGAGAAGCAGCAAACGACACTGCCACAAAGCTGCACTGTTGCAATTATCAAAATTATATCCGCGTTCACGCCTACTACATTGAAAGGTATGTCACCTAGAATGCATTTTAATGTTAACACTTGCACTACCTTCACATTGATGTATTTCAAACGATTCAAATTTCGTTACTTGCCTCCTACCATCGGATGCCCTGCAATGGTGTAGTAAATAGTCGTATAATACCGGAGGAATCGTTACATTTTGCTGTCTAAGAGGGTCTAGCCTTACCTGATTTGGGGTTAAAAAGATCTCATAAACGTAGCCTCTTAAGTTTTAATGATTCAGTACAAAGTCCTCAATTTACGTTCAATTATCCTGGAAGAGCATAACCGTTGGCTGTTACAGCGACCTTCCCGTCCCAACTACGGTCTACAACAAACTTTGGTGGCCGCGCGCTTGTAGTGAGGTCACCTAACTTTATTGTCAGCTTCTTAAGAGAGCACCCTTGGTTAACAATATCCTCGAGTATTGACACAGCGAAGAATGAACGAAAAGGAAAATGTGATCCTGCGGCAGCTTTCCAGCGGTTAAATGCGTTTCTTGGGCCAGATTCTTCATCAGCAAAGATGTCAACGAGTCGTCCCGGTCTATCCTTTATGTAAGGATGTTCGGGGAAGACAAGAGTGAGATTCAATAGAGACGTGAATTGACCCACGCCCGCAATGGAATCAGAAAGTTGCCGCCCTCGATTTGTCGTTAATGTTAGTTTTTGAAGGCATGGGCACTTTCGTTTCACGAACGCTATGTCGTTTAGAGACAGGGAATCGACGACGTCCTTTCTGGTAGATTCAGGTGTATGAAGGAGAGTGAAACTGCGGAGAGACGGTCCATGGTGGGCGGTGATTACGGGTATAACGCGATAAAGTGAATGTGGCAAGTTGAGAGATAGTCTTTGTAAGGGTGCACATGATGTGAGAAAATCTCCCAAAGGAGCTTCTTTTCCAATTTCCAAGGTCCTGACGCGTAATTTCAGAGAGCGCAATGAAGTGAACTGATGGACCATATGCGGAATAATTAATTGGGACAGCGGGAACACGCATTGTAGAGCTATCACAGACGAAGGTTCTGCAGCCTGGATGCAGAAATTGGCGAAGCTATCTGAGCCTGGGAGCAAAAAGAGGCGCTGGAATGTGTGTTTCGGGAGAGCAGAAGGTATCTTAAAGACACTGGTAGCTCGACGGACACGACGGCCCTCAAAATTCGAGGAACTCATTGGGGGCATCTTGGCTGGTCCATGCGGAGCATTTAGAATTAAAGAAGTGAGGTGGCTTGAATGCGCAATGATCCATTTCAGAACGATATATGAGACCTCCAACAGCCCATAATCGAGAGTCGAACCGTAGGGCTGACAATGATCCATCTCGATGCAGCGCAACAAAGGAGAACGAACCAAAGCAGACTCATCAGCAGTAACCGTCAAGGTATCCAAACCTCGACATCCTCCAAGTCCCCAGTGTTTCACAGAGAGCGCTGTTTCAGGGAGCGCCTTTTCCAGCACCTGAAGAAGGCTGACCGGAACACGGTCGCCGGGGCACGCAAAAGTGAATGTCTTCAAGTTCGCCAGAAGAGGGATAAGATGAAGAATGGGCGTCCACTTCATCTGTCGATCCGCCTCGTATGCTGCTTCTTTCGAATACGCCACAGCTTTGGTTCCAAAAACAGTAAACCCTCTGATATTGGTTAAGACCCAAGCGTCTTTACTGCCTGTTTCGAGCCAACTCGCAATCTTGGCATGAGAGGTATCAACCTGATGCTTATCGAAGCAGAGAGCGCATTCGCGCACTGTGAATGGTAGCGCGGTCTCGTGAAATAGCTGGCTGACACATATGAGAGAGAAGATATCAGCTCTCGAACTATCATGAACCTGAAAAGGAACGGTTAATTTCCCTAGGGTTTACTATAGAAGATATGATTTACGAAATGAAAAATCTCCGTTAAAACATCGAGGTCAAGGCCGTCGAGCTGAGGTACAGCAGTTTGGTGTTTTACAGAAAACATGCAGCAGAAAAATGTAAACAAGCAGAAGCTGAATTGTGGATGAATTCCTAGGATTCCTAGCAAAGCGAGAGAGCTCAACCACTGTCCTCTGAAAACGAGATGCAAGTTCAATCCAAGTAGCAACCAGCACTGCCCCTGGGTCTGGCGAGTCAAAACATCCATTCAGGCTTCTATGCAGCCTTGAACACTACGTCAACTTGAAATAGATGCTTACTTTGATACGTGCACTCGAGATATGATTGCCGTATACACAATTGGCGGAGCAGGATACATGGAGGTGCAATGCTCTTCATTCCAATTTTTTCTTATATGGTACTCTTTTACTCCGTCCTCTGGGTTCGATTTAGGGATACGAACTCGTATTACTCATAAGAAAGTAAATACGCTTAAAGGTTCACGGGAATACCATAGTTAGTGCCAAGGAGGGGTTCCTTCTCAAAATGTTACAAATGCTCTCCACTATTAGTGCCAGTTGAACAAGACTGGCTACGAACAATACTGCTACGTATCACTTTTAAAGGGAAGTATGAAAATTTGCTCGCGCTATCAGAGATTCTTCTGAGGAATATCCGCAACATCGGTCTGCCTCACAGAGTCGTGCATCCTCACATTTGACATCTGTCCCAACCCATTCTGATCCCATTTGAAATACCCTCAAGTGAACAAGAAGAGGATCGAATGATTTTTCATCCGTATCAATGATTTCGAGAGTCTTCCAACAGCAGACGAGGATAGGCACATCTGCACCAACAGTTTGGACTCTTTGTCCAAACGCACTGATGATTTGAGCATCACTGATATCGTCGTCTGACCCAACATAACGCGTTTGAATGTTAGCTACCAGCTTGCGGAGATGCTGAGGTAGAATAGGTATGATGTCCATAATCTGCACCAATTGTCTGTCAATCTGGCGAGGGATGATGGGAATAGAAGCACTAACCTCATTAGTACTCAAAGCTGGGATTACCATAGTTTGAAGGAATTTAAATCCACTGTCTATAGAAAGATGATGAGCAAGCTAGGATCTGGTGAGAAAAGCTGACCGACCAAAATATGAAAGTTTCCTTTTCTTCTGCCAAATTGGCAAGGTGTGGTCAAAGGGCCATCCGTCAAGAACAACGAGCTGGCCCAACCCATAAAGAGAGTTCAGCGACTCAAGACCTGATGAGGAAATCGGCCCTTGCCAGTTTAAATACAGATCCTTGACGTTGGGTATAGAACGAATGACTGAGGAAGCCGCATTGCAGAGAGACGCTTTGGTTACGGTGATCAGTTTGACCTTTTTGAAAGCACTGGCGAGCACGGAAGCATTCTTCTCGATGACACCAAGAATCTCCAACACTTCCAAATTCGGGAGTAGCTGAAGAGCACGGGCCAACTCTTTGAAGACTGGGTTAGCCTTGAAGGACGTGAGAACCACAGCGCAGGTCCTAACGGAAAAAAAAGAGTTAGAAGCTTAGCCAGAAAGGCAAAAAGGTCCTAACACACCTGACATAATTAGCGAGGTACGGCTCGCGAATGGTAACGATCTCCAATTTTCCTATCAATGCCTTCGTGTAGAATTCCTCCTCAATCCGGGAAAACGACGTGTATCGCGTTATGCCACCGTGAATACGTGGCAAAATATCGAATGTCTCATATAAGAAAGGCAAAGAGTTGACGCGGAGAGAGTGACATGTCCTGGACAGCGCGTTCAAAACCTGCTGGCGTTGGCGAAGGGCATCGTCGAAGACAGGTAGGCAATTGTGATACCCTTGTCCATAGTTCTTGTCGAAGCAAGGTTCGCATTTACGTGCTGCTTGTGCAAGAGGAAAGGAAGGGGAGGCGTAGAAGGAACAGATGAGGCTGATAATTTCTGCTGGAACGTGGAATGTATTTCTGTGGACGACCATGAATTCCGAGTTCTGCACGTGTATAGGCACTTTCTTAGCCCTAGCTCGAGCAAGACGCTTTCTGGGAGCAGGCCCTCCCATGGTCGAAGATGATAGTTGAATGCAAAGGGTGGATCATCTGGGTGTCTCACTTGATCCTGAGTTCGCCATTTTCCCATATTCGCCCTGCGCTCCCCCCTGCTTTTGTACATGAAGATCCAATTATTCAATTGGTGGAATACATATGATGCACCTGGTGGTATAAAAATATACAAAATGAAAGGTTGAATCCCCATTCAACTTGGAGAGCTCGCAAATAAGGTACTCATTATCAGGACAGGATTGCAATATGCCCAAGAAGAGCCAAGGCAGCGAGACCCGTGCAGCTCGTGAGTCAGAGCCACACGGCTGATCAAAACCGATTTCATTCACGTCAGAGCATAGTGCATATTCATGGACAGTGAATGGCCGTGCAGCGTGATCAAATAGCTTGTTGACGTATCATTTCTCAGATTGTAGTAAACCTAAAAATAAACAGATACTTCCTGGAGAGTTCACAGTGGGCATTGTACTCGCAAAATGTGATGTTTCCGTTAAAATATCAAGCCCAGGGGTACCTAGATGATGTCCCATGTGTTCGTGCCTCGCACCTACATATCAGCATACTATGGGAGGTAGAAGAAGTTGGCTTTGGACGACTCCCAATAATTCTTGTAGAAGCAATACTATTGAAATAGGGTACTCCTGCAAACCAGATGCAAATGAAAGACAAGCAGCAAACGACACTGTCCCACAGTCGTTTCGCCTTTCAAATTTTTGATCTACATGATAACGCGTAAAACTTTGAAATTCACTACATGTCAACTAAGAGTGGATTTTTATATTAAGGCTTATATCTCATTCACAATTACCGTACTTCAAATAAACCACATTCCGCTACTCTTCTCCTTTTACTATCGAGGGCGCGAAACTGTATATTATTGAAGATACCAGAGTGATACATAGCTATATGTATCGAGAGTACATATGTAGTTTGCTGCTGGACAAGATCTGGAAATACCTGATATGCGAGAAAAACAATTTCACACGCTTCGTCGCCGTTTAAACTTGAATAATTTAGTAGCAAGGATTATTGATATTTCCTTCCTCTAACCCTTGACTTTGACAGTCACGTTACCGTCCAAGCTACGGCTCACAATAAACTCTTTTGCCGTCGTACTCGCGGCTAGGTCTCCTAGTTTCAATGTCAGCTTCGTAAGGCGGCAGCCTTTACTGACAATATCCTCCAATATCGAGACAGCAAAGGATGGACGAAGACGTGATTGCGACCTCGCGGCTGCTTCCCAGTCGGTTGTTGCATTTCCTGGGCGAGATACCCAGGGGAATCACCTCTCCAGGTCTATCCATTATGTCAGGATTCTCGGGGAAAACAAGAACGAGCTTCGATAGAGAAGTGAACTGATGCACACCCTCGATGGCATCAGAAAGTGGGTAACCTAGATTTGTTGTTAATGCCAGCTTCTGAAGACAAGTGCACGTTTGTTTCAAGTGCGTTATATCGTTAAGAGACATGGGGGAGAAGGCGTCATATCTGGAAGATTCAGTCTGTAAGAGAGAGAACTTTTGGAGAGAATGTCCGTGATGGGTGGTGATGATGGCTAGCATGGAACGAAGCGAATCTGGTGAGCTGAGAGATAGCCTTCGTAACGGCGGGCTCGATTTGAGAAGATCTTCCAACAAGGTAAGAGTTTCTGTTCCGCTTGTCAAACAACCAACCCGTAATTCCAGAGAACGCAGTGCGGTCAACTGGTAGACTATGTGTGGATTAATTAATTGGGGCAGCGGGAACATACACCGTAGATCTGTGAGACATGAAGGTTCTGAAACTTGGATGCAGAAATCTGCAAATGTCTCTGAGCATGGGAGCATGTGGAGACACTGGATTTTATGTTTCGGGAGAATGGAAGGCGTCGTGAAGACACCCGTAGCAAGGAAGGGGGGTCTCTCGGAGTTCGAGGAACTCAACCCAGTTGGTCGAGGCGGTGGTTTCGGAAAACCCACCCAAGGCCTCTCAGGTGGTCGAGACGGTGCTTTCAGAATCAGAGAGGTGAGGTGATCAGAATGTACAAGAATCCATTTGAGAACCACATATGAGAATTGCAGCATCCCATGATTGTGGCCCAACCGGAGGATTTGACAATGATCCATCTCTAGGCTGCGCAATAAAGGAGAAAGAACCAAAGCAGCCTCATCAATCGAAATCGTCAAGTTACGCAAATGTCGATATCTGCCAAGTCCCCAATGTTTCACAGATAGTGTTATTTCAGGGCGCTTCTTTTCCAACCCCTGCAGAAGGCTGACGGGAATTCGGTCGCCTGCGAGGGCAAAAGTGAATGCCTTCAAGTTTGGTAGGAACGGGATAAGATGAAGAACGGGCGTCCACTTCGTCTGTCGATCCGCTTCGTATTTGGCTTCATTATGATACGAATCTATGTCACGAGTTCCAAAGACGGTAAAAACTTGAATTTTTGTCAAAACCCAAGCATCCTGGCTGCCGGCTCTGAGCCAGCACGCAATCCTGGCGTGAGAGATAGGAACTCGAAGCTCATCGAAGCAGAGAGCACATTCGCGCACAGTGAATGGTAGGGCGGCCTCGTGAAATGGCTTGTTGACACAGATGAGAGAGAAGATATCAGCTCTCGAATTGTCATGAACCTGAAAAGAAGCGGTTAGCTCCTTGAGTATTTACCATAGGTGGGATAAAATACAAAATGAAAAATCTCCGTTAAGACGTCGAGATCAAGACTCTGTAACAGAGGCTCTGTAGCTTGGTGTTTGACGGAAGACATGCAGCTGAGAATGTGAACGAGCAGAAGTTGATATATAGAAGGATTCCTGGGATTCCTTGAGAAATGTGAGTGCTGATCCACCGTCCTCTGACGAGATGCAAGTTCAGTTGAAGTAGGAGCCAGCACTGCCTTAAGTCTGACATGTCAAACTTGCATGCAAGCGTTCATGCCGCCTTGAGCGCTATGTCAACTCGAATTAAATGCTCATTTTGATACTTGAATTCCAGGCATAATTGCTATCCATCCAATTGACATACCAGGATACATCCACATAAAGGTGCTGGACCCTTCATTCTAATTTTCTTCTTTTCTTGTATGGACCTCTTCTATTTGAGCGTCTGGCTTGAATTTTCGAAAAAGACCTCTAATTACTCCTTAGAACATAAATATGGTTGAAAGGCGGGAGAGGAATTACATACTTAGCGCTGGGGAGACGATCCAGCTCAAAATGCCACAAATACTTTCCATTATTATTAGTGTTCGCTTAACAGGAATGGCAGCGAACAATACAAGTACGAATCATCTCAATTGGAAATTGTGAAAATTTGTTCGTGCCTTTAGGGATTCCTCTGAGGAATATCCACAGCATCGGTCTGTATCACAGAGTCTCACGTCCTCACACGTGACATCTGTGCCAATCCACTCCGTGCCCATTTGAAACACTCTCCAGTGAACAATAAGAGGGTCAGATGTTTCGTCCGTGCCGATGAACCGCAGTGTCTCCCAGGAACAGACGAGAACAGGCACATTTGCACCAACGCCTTGAACTCTTTGTCCAAATGCACTGATGACCTGAGCATCATTAACATCGTCATCCCAGCCAACGTAACGCGTTTGCATATTTGCTACCAGCTTGCGGAGATGTTGAGGCAAAATAGGTATGATATCCATGATCTGCACCAACCGTCAATGGGTCTGACAAGGGATGATAAGAAAGGGAGAGCTGACCTCATTGGTATTCAAAGCTGGGATTAGCATACTTTGGAGGAACTTAAATCCACTGTCTGCAACAAGATGATATCAAAGCCCAGATCTAGTGAGAAAAGAAGACTGACTAAAGTATGAGAGTTTCGTTTTCTTCTCCCAAGTGGGTAGAGCATGGTCAAACGGCCATCCATCAAGAACAACTAATTGTTTCAGCTCATGGAGAGAGTTTAAGGCCAGAAGACCTGATGAGGGAATCGGCTGTTGCCAGTTTAAATACAGGTCCTTGACGTTGGGTATAGAATGAATGATTGAGGACGCCGCGCTGCAAAGAGAGGCTTTAGTGACGGTGGCCAGTTTTACCTTCTTGAAAGCCCCGGCGAGTACGGGAGCATTCTTTTCCAGGACACCGAGAATCTCCAACACCTCCAAATTTGGAAGTAACTGAAGAGCGCGGGCCAACTCTTTGAAGACTTGACTGGCCTTGAACGACGTAAGAACCACAGCGCATGTCCTAACACGGAAGTATCAGGAGCTGAAACTAGAAAGGCAAAAGATCCAAACACACCTGACGTAATTAGCGAGGTACGGTTCGCGAATGGTAACGATCTCCAATTTTTCTCTTAATTCCGTTACATACGGCTCCTCCTCAATCCGATCAAACGACTTGTAACACGTGGTACCGCTGTGAATACGTGGTAAAATATTAATTGACTCGTATAAGAGAGGCAAAGAGTTGACGCGGAGGGAGTGGCATGTTCCACAACGTGTTCAATACCTGTTCGCGTTGGCGAAGGGCATCGTCGAAGACAGGCAGGCAGTTGTAATACCCTTCGAGAAGGTCCTTGTTGAAACAGGGTTCGCATTTACGCGACGCTTGCGCAAGAGGAAACGAAGGAGAAGCGTAGAAGGAACAGATGAGGCTGAGAATTTCTGCTGGAACGTGGAATGTATTTCTGTGGACGACCATGAATTCCGAGTTCTGCACGTGTATAGGTACATTCTTGGCCCTAGCTCGAGCAAGGCGCTTTCGAGGAGCAGGCCCGCCCATGGTCGAAGATGGCGGTTGAATGCAAAGGGTGGATCATTTGGGTTGTCTCACTTGATCCTGAATTTGCCATTTTTCCCATATTCGTCCAGTGCTCCCCGTCGATTATGTACATGAAGATACTATTATTGAATTGATGGAATACGTATCGTGCACCTCTGATAATATAAGATATCCAAAATGAAGGGTTGAATCCCCCGCTCAACGTGTAGGATTCGTAAATAGGCACAAAGATTCTGAGGTGCACATTATAAGAACAGGACGGCAATATGCCCAAGAAGAGCCAAGGCAGCGAGACCCGTGGAGCTCGTGAGACCAGGAATGGCCCCGTTCGGCGCACTGAAGGCGCCAGTCGCCGTCGACGAAGACGATGCGGTTGTGGTTCGTGACGACGAGATTGACGGGCTTAGAAATGTTCAGCTGTGGAGAGTCTCACATGGAGCAGAATAAACTCACATAGAAACACTCAGTCCTGTGGGAGTAGTCGCACGACTTGAAGTAGTCAATCCAAGACCAGTTGTGGTCAGACCAGCGGAGGTTATGACGCCAGTTGCGGTCGAGATTCCACTGGTGGCGAGTCCTCCAGGTGGTACACATTGTACTTTCCCAGCAGCATCTTTCTCGCATGTGTTTCCAGTCGCTGCGATGGAATAGATTAGCTACCAGAGCTGTGAAAACGCGGAGAAGACTGACGACAGCAAATGGGATCATTGGGACAAAGCGTCAATCCCTCACCGTCACAGGTAGTAGCTGTTCCGGTACAAACTTTAAGAATGGGACAGCACCCTCCAGCAGTGCAGTTTGTGCCAACACCGCAGCATCCGCCTTGCGAAATGGATAAGAATTGAAGTCCTAGGGCATGAAGAGGTACGACTCACTGCCGTCATCGCATAACTTGAACCCAATATCACAAGTAGTACCCTGTCTGGCTTCAAGCTTGCCGTTTGTATGGCCCAAACTCCGTACTCCTCTTGCAAAGTGAAGAAGACCAGGGATTGTCTCGCCTCTCTTCTCCGGGATGACCGAGGCGGAAGAAAAAGTGGAAAGAAAGAGGGTTGTGAGAACGAAGGCAGATGAGAACATCGTGAAAAGTGGGAGAAAGGAGAGCAAAAAAGATAGGGATCAAGGACGGCCGAGTTCGCAGGCTTTATAGCATGAGCCATGCTTTTTGGTTGTGACAGCATCGGGAGGTAGATCCTTTATCACCTAACTTTACTTGGATAAAAACAAGAATTCGTTTTTACTTACATTCTTATCGATCTAAGTCTTGTAAGATGGCGGACGGAATGCGACCAACAACCAGAATGGGCTAAAGCAGCTTGGTAAATACCAGGGAGAAGGTAGAGAGCGGAGTTCAAGAGCCGTAGCATCACATGGGGATGCTGTACATGTTCCGAGATGCAGACCTTTCTTCAGAACACAGTGATTACCCATTTGTATGATTATCGTCAGTAGTGAGATCCTTAGCAGTTTAGCCGAGGTGGGTATTGGACAGTTCACATCGGATTAGGATGGGAACAAAATGTGATCCCAATCCAAAATACGAATTTAGATGCGAGGTTGGGATAAGGAGGTGACAGTCAAACACGAAGGTTGGACGAAAGAGGGAAATGCGCGTGACACCCTCTCGTCAGGTGGGAATACGGATGCAGTTGGAGCTCCATCCCTGTCCCAAACAGCCACGAACATACTCTCAGGCAAGCACCAGGAATGTCCACATATCCAAAGCGAACTTTAGGCATCAATGGCCCTCAGGTTTCCTCGATTGGTCTCGGGGCCATGGGTAAGCGCTACCACTTGCAGCTGAGCTACCCTGGATTTCGATCCAATACCTTCTTACCCACGTCCCTGTAGGGATGGGAGCGTTTTATGGTTCTACCAATGAAGAAGAAGCCCTGAAGACGTTATCTTATGCTGCCGATCGGGGTGTTACCTTCTGGGATACCAGGTTTGTATAATCGAAGTCTCCCATATTGCCTCGCAGAATGATGGCCGAGGGCTTACTTTCTCCATAAGCGACAAGTATGGTACTAGTAAGCCAGTGTGGTTGTCTCTTTCCCAATCCGCTGGATTATACCTTGTCGTGTGTAGGCGAATCCATTATCGGAAAATGGTTCTCCGAAACAGGGCGTCGCCAGGACATCTTCCTTGCTACAAAATGGGGTGGAAATTCTAATTCAAAACCTTCATACATCAAAGAATGCATTAAAAACTCCCTCGTGAAGCTTCAAACGAATTACATTGACTTGTATTACCAACACCGCCCAGACCCTGAAGTGCGTGTGTTTCAGCTTCGAATAGTTCACGAGCGATCGTAGCTTACAGGCTTGCTAGGTTCCCATTGAGATAGTCATGGCTACCCTTAAGCCGTACCTCGAAGATGGGACAATCAAATATCTTGGTGTTTCTGAAACTTCTCTCGACGATATTAAGCGGGTAAAAGCAATGGGCGGGCTCATTTCAGAGCGTTTTATTGCAACCCAGAATGAGTTTAGTTTATTTGAACGGCATTTGGAAAAGTGCGGCTTTATCGAAGCAGTTGAGAAGCTTGGGATGTCAATTGTCGCGTATTCTCCTCTTGCAAGAGGCTTAGCGATTGGGAGGTCAGTAGTTCGCATTCGAATAATTGAAGATGATCTCACCAGACCGATAGGTTTCGGTCCCCTGACGACTTGGAGAGTAACGACTCGCGCAGGTGACTAGCTCAATCCTATTTTGAACCACAAAAACTCAAGTAGATCACTGTCCCTAGAAATATGCCGCGATTTTCTCAAGAAAACTTTGATGTGAACATAAAGATTGTCGAAAAACTCGGTCCTATTGCCGAAAAAAATAATGCAACGCTTGCCCAAATCTCTCTTGGGTGGCTGTTAGCGACTTATCCTGGCATGATCCTTATTCCAGGAGTGCGGAGCCCCGAACGGTTGGAGGAGAATGCAAAGGCAGCTGAGACAGCTCTTCCAGCGGAAACCCTAGAGGCAATTCAGAAAGTGGTGGAGGATACACATGTTGTTGGCGAACGCTACCCGCCTCACAGGATTCAGACCTGCTATCAAAATAGTCTTCCACTGGAACAATGGAACGGAGAGAAAAATGTAGGTGAAGCGTGAAAGCACCCTTTAAGCATCATACTTTGACAAAAGCCAAAAATGAAGTAGACAAAAAATGGAGATTGATACTATGCCGATGTCTAAGCTACAAGTTAGAAACGATTGTTTCAGTTTGAGGACAAGAAACCTATGCAAGTTGCTGCCGACACAATACCGGAGAGAGTGGGGGGTGAGGCAGGCAATGGAGTCCTTTGAGGGAACTCTCCACATGATGACTGGATGTGGCACGATGTTCTCTCAACATCCTCTCTATCTCATGACGGCTATCATCCGAAACATTTTGTAACCACGGGATGTTGTCAGAGTGCGCCAGCTTTGAGTTCACAGTTGCACCACGCCTGAGCAAAAATCTGACAGCTTCCACTTCCCCAGCTCTAACTGCACGATTGAGGACAGTGTCCCCTGGTTCGCTCAAACTCTCTTCCAAGCGAGCCCCATAGTCAAGAAGATAGCCGATGAACTCAAAATTTGGTTTATCTCGTCCAAAAAGCGCCAGCTCCAGCGCAGTGCTTGAAAGCCCAACCAGGTTGACATTGGCACCATATTGTATCAGGCACTTGGCGATGACAAAGTGCCCTGCCCAACAAGCACGCATCAGCGCTGTACGCCCAGATACAAAGTCGTTGACGGATGCATCTTCGGCTAGGAGCCAGCGGACGTTCTCTAGGCTACCACTTCTGACTGCAGAGGAAAGGGGGGTACGGGGAAATGGGTGGTTGGCCAGGTAGTTCACGTTGGCACCCCATTGCAGCAAGTATTTCCGGGCATCTTGATGTACTGAGCTAAGCGACATGAGTTGGCACAAGGCATTGTCGAGAGTGTCCTGGGAGAAAGGAGACGGAAACTGCAAATCGCTAAATTGTTCCAATATTTGATGAAGATCGGAAAGAATATCAAGCAGGGCAGCAGGCACTTGGATTTTATCTTCTTCACGAAATGTGACAACGCTAGTGAAAGCGACCTCCGCAATTGATGAAAATAGTATTGTTCGAAGGAATAGCGTCAGTTGTGGTCCAATGGATAGATTTCGAAGTGGGGGGAGGGCGCCCCAATCTTCAAGAAGGCAACCATGAAGGGCCGACGCGACAATACGACGGGTGGATTTATTCTTTGAAAGGTCAAAAAGCCAGGAGAATGACCGAGCGAGGATCATCATGCGAGGGCTGAGAGCGCTATATTGTGGTTCACTTGGAATTGTGAAAAGAACTTCCTCAGCGTGCTTTAGGGAGGTAAGAACGTGGGCCCTCATCCAATCTCCAGGTGGAAGGTATTGAGAGAGGGGATGGGCTATTGCGGCAGACTTCTGGAATATTCTGTAAAAGGATATGCACGCAAACACCACAAACCTCGCGGGCCTGAAGAGGAGAGGGATTCGATAAGGGCATTCAAGCCAAATGGCGGGGAGTATGACTGTGCCAAAGTAGGCCACTGCAGCCACAATGGTAGCAATGATGACTATGGAAGAGAGGGTTGCATGCAAGTCGTACACGAAATAGGACAGTCCCGCAAAAAAGACTCCAAAGCCGACATGGAGCAGGAGCGGTAGGCTCCCGACTATCTCTGGAAGCTTCCATTTCATGAGACCGTCAAAGCGGAATTGGCGGGTGAGACATTTGTCCCTAGCACTGCCCGAGGTGACGGAGGTATAAGCCTGCTGAGTTTGTTAGAGATGTCGTCTTCCATTGATCTGAGAACGCACCTGGCACCATTGCTTGACCAGCACAGCAAGCAACGCTGTGGACATGGAAATAGAAAGACTCGTAAAGAAAAGTCCATTAATCCAGAGGTCAGCTCTGGTATAAGTCGAAGTCTCCATTGTGATTCCTGACCCCGGTACGGTGGCCATTGCGGTCAGATTTCCACCCACACGAAGTAGTTGGGTATGTTCGATCTGCACTAGTAAATTTAGTTGGGCGTAGTTAGGTTTCAGAGCCTGGCTTGTTTGGGCAACGAAAGTAGCCACGATTGCAGAGAATAGACCAGCCTGCGGCAAGGGCGTTGAAGCAAGTTTGAAGCATTTACATTGTGTTAGCACTTACGAGGACTAGCAATGAGTCGATAGTATCTCTAAATCCCTGAATCATATCGTGGTCATGACTCTCGGCCTCATCAAGGTAAGTGGCCCACACCCGGGCTTCGTCTCCAGCTTCTTCTCCAAATGAATCTGGAGGATATTTCTGTTCATAGTCAAAACTTCTCCCACCTAAAAACGGACTTCTAGTTGTAAAACCTAGATAGGGTACCAAAGCTAACACACCGACGAATGGTTGGTATCGTGGCATTCCAAACGATTTGGAGTCGATTGTATGGAATACCCCTGCAGAATCCCCTGCTAATGTCGGTAGATTATCCGAAGACTTGGGAGGGGACATATCCGACTAATGAAAAGCTCCAACAGCTGCTAATTCCTTGGTGGTGATGGTCGTCAGAGGACATAAATCCCGAATGACTAAGCCAAACGTGGTGCCTGATATAGTGGCATGAGTACCTGGTGACTTATTTCAGGATGTAAGCCAAAGATCCCTCTCTGAATGACTGGGACACAAAGAATTGGAATAAATTATGAATAAATTTCTCGCTTTTAATCGCTCTGCCAGAAGGAGATCATGGGTTAAGGATCATTCAGAGCGCTGGGCATTGAACGGTTTGGGAGCAGCGCATCCCATAATTTCCGAAGCCTCTGACGCTTTGAGGTTGCAGCATCAAGCGCCAGCCTCACATCAAGATCATCTGGAGGAACATACCCTATCGCTTCGACCCTTGTAGTTCCATCAATGCCACGATTAACAACAAACTCCTGGGCAGTCGTTCTGACCTCTGGGTCCCCCAATTTCATCGTCAATTTCCCGAGTTTACAACCCTTTGCGACAATACCTTCAAAGATAGGCACAGGGAATGATGAGTGAACGGGGAGTTGAGAATGCACTGCTTTCTCCCATTCGCTGATACCCTCTCCTTCCAGGCGTGCTTCTCTGTCGAAGATGAAGTAGAATGATCCGTATTCATCTGTTACGGGAGGTTCTTCAGGAAAGACGAGAGTAAGATTCGAAAGCGAAGTGAAGTCTCCCAAAGCGTTAGAAATATCTGAAAGCACTTGATTTCGAGTGCCAGTTAGTGAAAGATCCTGAAGACGAGAACAGTGCTTTTGAATAAGGGCAATATCCTCGACGGATGACGGGATGACAGGATCTTTAACATGGTGCAATGGCGTATGGAAAAGTTGAAGGGAGAGTAAGGAAGGTCCATGTCGAGCAACCAATGTGGGCAAGACTCTACAAATGGAGGACGGGGAGCTGAGAGACAGTGTTTCGAGCGGGCCACATGATTTAAATAGTTCTTCCAACTGGTGAAAAACTACAGTAGTCACCGCCTCATCACCAACTTGCAATTTAAGATGGCGGAGTTCTGTCAAGGATAAAGAAGTTCCCAGACTGACTAAGGACGGCAAAGGAAAGAAGCATTGCAAATCCTCCAGGTATGATGATTCGGCAACTTGGATGCAGAAATCAGTGAATTCTTCTGGGCTAGGGAGTAAGTGAAGACGATGGAATTTGTGTTTCGGGAGTACGGGGGGTAATGTGAAGATGGTTTCCGCTCGCCGCTTGGTCCTCCTTCCTGAATTCCAAGCATTGCCGCAGGTCCGGGGATAGGGGTCGATTCGCGGGTTCACAATCACAGAGTCCACCTGGCGAGAGTGGGCAATTATCCACTGTAGGACGATGTACGATACATCACTTGGCCCGCCTTCATGATCCATTTCCAGATTCCGAAAAAGAGCAGACGCGGCCAAGGCGTCATCGTCAGCATCAACAGTGATGTCACGTACGTCTCGATCATCATGAATTCCCCAATGTTTCACATCGAAAATTAGTTTGGGGTGAGTCTCTTCCAAAGTCTGGAGGAGGACGGCAGAGACCTGATCACGAGGGCAAGCAAAGGTGAAATGCAGAAGGTTGGGAAGGAATGGAATAAGCCGAAGGATAGGCGTCCATTTCTCTTCCCTGGGGACCTCTGATTGTGCTTTGTCAAAATACACGTCGAGTTCTTTTTGGACACCTGCTTCGCCGGGGGTTCCAAAAACAGTGAGTCGTCGTATATGATGTAAAACCCATGCTTCTCTGCCATGTGGTTCAAGCCAGAGATGAATTCGAGCATGAGACGACTTAATTTTGTCGGCCTCAAAGTCAAGAGAACATTCACGAACAGTGAATGGCAATGCGATGTTATGGAGGGCGTGATTGATGCGCAAGAGCGAAAATATATCAGGCCTTGAAGTATCATGTACCTGAAGAAGAAAAGATTATTTCAGGGAGTATCAGAGCTACGGGATGTACATACAAAATGAAGAATCTCGGTTAATACATCCAGGCCAAGGGCTGTAAGTTGAGGTGCGGTTGAGTAGAGCTTCATACCATGCATTTAGGTTAATGGAGTGGGCAACAAAGTTGAGGGTAATCTGGGAGAAGGCAGAAAGCGTTCCGGGTGGAGGGTATTTATAAGTCCTTGAAAGACTAGATGGTGGTGGAAGCCAAGTAGTTGCTACCAGCACTGCCACAGTTGGCCGATTGGTCTAACTTGATGAACGCTTGCGGGGCCCAGTCCTTGTGGATTAACAAGCTAATAAATAATACTTTACATAGCTTAGAAAGAATCCTATGGGTGTATAACACATGATGTAGCTCATATCCCTGACACTCCAAACCTGCCACCTTGTCGCTTGCTCGTCAATATTTTGAAGTACCTTATTGACTTGTCAGCTTCAGTTTCTGATTATGGGTTCCCTTGGCTCATTATGCGAAGGATTTCAAAATGTGACTGTCCTTTGGATGATATCACACGGGTGGCAAAGGTCCCTGCAGTAACTGAGATACTGACTTGCGCACAGGTCTCACGCAGTTGGCGGGTCGTAAATTTGTCGTAATTGGCTTATGCGGGGTCGCCATTGTGCGACTTCGAGTCGCGTGAGCCATCACGATTTGATGGCATCTCGTCTTCTTGGCGCGCTTTCTCCTCTGACTCCCGTACATCGTTTTAATGGCTATCTTTTTATTGTTTACTGATCGTTGACTCTTCCATGGGTCGGTTTCTTTTACCTCCTATCTTTTCTACTTGATATTTGGAAGAACCCGAGACGCGGCAGAAAAAAGTGCCCTGTGTCATTCTTCTTTGGCGCAACCGTATCTGATTACACAGCAATCTCCTTCAAACACCACTTCTCCCTCGTCCTATTGACTCCAATTCTTTGTGACTTTGACCTACAGCTCTTTTCATGTAAAATGTATTGTCTCGGCGGCCGCCAGGTGCTGTGGAAATGGGTGAAAGCATACCGCCGAGTCAATGGTGAGAGCAGCCTGTAAGTCACCTGTGCGTAAAAGTCGTCTGCCTCGTTCTGCTCGTGGTCGCATCGTCCTTGGTGGTTCTGGTTGTGAATCGACTGTATTGGTAGTTTAGTACTCACATCTTCCCAATCCCAGCCAAAACTAGCATTGTTCGTGTGGTGGAATCCTCACATCTCAGGCATGAGTCTCACAACCCATATCAAGTAAAAGCGGCTCGGTGGCCTTCCACTGCTCTTGGTCTCGTCTCAAGTGCTCTCCATTCTTCGTCTCTGACTCGGTCTTCTCGTCTCTTTCTGCGTCTGATCGCCGGCACGGGTGATCAAGCTCATCATTTCGTTTTAACCTTGTTTGGAGATAAGTGAGTCAGGGTCGAAGTGCCAGGTTTGGATCAGGTCCCTGGGTACTAAATCCAAGTCAGCCCCATCTCTCTCTCGACCTCCCTCCACATCTAAATCTCTGAGTCGTTCGATACCACTTGGATAGCCGATTTCATACCGATACCATGGCTACTACCCCGTTGTTCCAATTCCCTTATCGAAGGGATGACCATGCTCCGACTTTCGAAGCTCGGCAGCGCTTCTCGTTGGGCCAATACTTTGCGGATCTAGAGAAACTGTTCCTTCAGAAGGATAAAAACTCAATTATCCGACACGGCGAAATCAACGAAGCCCACACGAACGACACTCCCCCCATTACCCTGCTCACAGACAACGAGAAGAAAAAGATAGCGGTCAAGTATCTCTATGGCGAGGACCGCCAGTACTGGATCGATATTCCAGAGTATTCTGATGATGCATCGTGGACTCAATTTAAAGCGGAAATTTACGGATTATACCCAGAGGCTGGGAATCTTCAGGATAAACGTGTATTTGCTGTGGTAGACGTGAATGCCCTGGTTAACGAGTGGCGCATGCTGGGCATCACGAGCAACGATGATCTCGAAGAATTTTGTTTACCCTACAAATACATTACGAGTAGGCTCATTGAAGTCGGAAAGTTGTGCCAATTGGATCAAACGAGAGGTTTCATCGAGGCGTTTGGTTCCCAACCGGAGGTACAGAAGAAAATCCTCGAGTTCGTTGAGAGAAATGTCGAGGGTTACTTTCGAGGCGACCCAATCGACTTTTATCAGCTCAGAAAGGAGGCTCATTGGGCTCTTAGTGCTCACGATCCTTACTTTCAGTGGATTTTCGACGAACCACCCTCTGCCTTAGAAGAGACGAACCAGATCATGTCGCCCAGGATGGGTAACAGAGACTCAAAGACGTTAATGAACATGCGTGGTCTCATGAGACTCCTGTATACATTGGAAGAAGCGAACCCCAATTAGCGTGAACCGTAGGGTAAAGCAAGAGAAGGGGGGGGATGTGATATGAAGAGAGATTTTGGCGTTGCTGGAGAAGATGAACTAAGAAGTACAGTTATTGGAAAGCTATCATGTACATGAAGGCGTCAAATGAAATATAGAAAGTGGATAGCTCCAAGAACACTTCGATTTCCAGGACTATCCCTCATAAAGTCACTCTCGTTTCTGCCGTTCTGAACGTCGCGTGTATTAGCAGGTATTTTATGATGGTAGTAAGAAGGCAACATATATACGTTGCGCTATTCGAATAATTCCGTAAGAACGAAATCGGTTGGAATTAGGATCGGACATGAGAAGAGGGTTTCACCATGTCTCGTCGTTCAATGTCGCCGCTTTGTTTCCCAGTATTCCGCCAGTACATAAAGTTAATCATATCAACTGGTTAATGACTATCATGAAACTATGGGCTTGACTCCCTGTCTTCCCATGCTTTCTATAACACTACACACTACACTTCCTCAAGGCTGAAAGTTTTAGATCATCAGTCACAAGTCAAAGTAGTACGTATTTTCAAAGCTGGAGATATATACCCCATTTCTCCTGCTATAACGTTATACTGGGTCCCGAAATGTCTTGTTCAGTATAATGCGATGAAAAATAAATGTGACTACGAGATGAAGAGAATAATATGTAAAATGCAGCTAGCAGCCACTGGCGGAAAGTGGAACAATAGGTGGCCGAAGCAAAGCGGGTAAAGGCGCTTTTGGACATAGAAACCCCCACAATCTTCGAAGCCGCTCAAGCCTAGGGACCTGGGTATTACATGACTAGCTCATATCCACATCTTCTGAAAGAATATACCCAGATGTATCTACTTTCACGTTCCCGTCTCGGTCATAGCTCACAACGAGCTGTTGGGCAGTACGTCTTTGTTCAGAGTCACCCAATCTCACTGTCAATTTTTTGAGGCGGCACCCATGTCCAGCTATGTCTTCGAGTATGTGGATAGGAAATGAAGGGTGGACCGGCAATCGAAAGCTCAAAGCTTCTTCTACCTTACTGACGTTATCTCCTAGAAGAGCAGCCTGCTCCTCAAAAGGTTCTTCCCAATAATCAAATGGTAGAAGGCCGTCAGGAAATACCAGCGTAAGGTCCGAAAGTGGCCTAAACTTCCCAAAAGCTGCAGATAATTCCGCAATAGATTGGTCGCGAGTGGCGGTTAACGTTAGTTGCCGTAAACGAGGACAACTTTTTTGTATGAAGGCAATGTCGTCTGCTGATAAAGGAAGTACATGATCGTCGTCATTCTGTCGAGGGGTGTGGACAAGCGCAAGTAGGTGTAAGGATGGTCCGTGACGAGCCCCGATGGTAGGGAGCAGTCTGTGAAGGGAAGAGGAGGACTCGAGAGATAAGGTTTCAAGTGGGCCGCAGGCTGAAATGAATTCATCCAGTTGCGAATAATCTTCTTCTACAAGGTTTTGGTACTGCACCTGGAATTTTAAACGGCGCAACGTAGTTAACTGATGAGCAGTTCCTAGGGCCACCAGGATAGGCAATGGGAAAAAGCTCTGTAAGGATTCTAAAGACGATAGTTCTGTCATTTGAATGGATAAATCTGCAAAAGAATCCGGAGCAAGGAGTAAATGAAGTTTTCGGAGGTTTTTCTTGGGAAGAACGGACGGCCTTGCAAAGATGGATCCTACGTTTCTCTGGAGTTCTGCGGCACCTCTCCTGAATTCATAAGCGCCAGTTCGACGACGCTCGACCGCTGGATGGACAACCAGAGAATCGAAGTGCGGTGAATGAACAACAACCCATTGGAGAACAATATAGCTGACGTCTCCCGCCATACTATAATGGTTCTTCTCGATAGTACGCAATAGAGGGGAGCGGGCCAAGGCTTGCTCATCAGGGTCAATAAACATTGTCCCTGTGTCACGCCCTGCACCAAGTCCCCAGTGCTTCACAGAAAGCGTCACATGAGGATGATTCTCTTCCAAAGATTTGAGCATATAACTCGGGATTCGATCATGTGGGAAGACGAAGTTGAAGTGGCGAAGCCTCGAAAGTGAGGGGAGCAGTCGAATAACAGGCTCCCACCTCTCTTTTCGAGCACTTTTTTTTCGCTCGTCGTCCACATAGACCACATGCTTCGAGCCTGGAGTACCATAGACGCTGAAGTGTCGAATGCTGAATAAAATCCAAGTATCTTTGCTGTTCAACTCCAACCAGCGCCCGATTCGGGCGTGAGTATGGCTCAGTTGGTCCGCATCAAAGTTCAGCGAGCATTCGCGGACTGTAAATGGCAACGAAACCTCGTAGAAGCGCTCGCTGACGAGGAGAAGAGAGAATATGTCAGATTTCGAGCTGTCATGAACCTGAAACACCATTATTTCTTCAGAATAGAAATGAAGAGAGGGAGGTATACATACGAAATGAACGATCTCATTCAAAATCTCCACATCTAGGGTACTGAAAGATGGTTCTGACGAGGAGAGGTTTGGGGCTGGCATTGAGTGTGGATTCAGGTGCAAGGAAACTGGATGCAACACTCTTCTAAGACTAGACGGATGTTTGAACGAAGATGCGTCAAACACTGCCACCACAAAGTTTCCACCTCGGCTCAGGCGATCGTTATCCAACCCCTTGAGCTAAACTCAGCTTTTCCAGCAATGCACCCGGCCTCCAAAACAAAGCCATATCTTCTCTACGTAGTATTGGCGGAAGGATCAAGGTACAAGTGACATAAATATTTGTACAAATTGGGTCAAAGGAGCAAAACGAGAACTGAACATAATAAAGAGATTATCTAATTTAGAAAAATGAAGTCAATGTTCCATGAACATCTTCATACCATGTCCTAGTTATGAATCACAACCATATTTGCTCATCAACGCACAATTTCCGGCTATTTCAAAGGGCAGGCACGTTCACCACCAGGATGAAGCTATCAACTAGAAAATTTCGCTCATACTAGGCTGTAACGGACTAATTAGCAACCGAGTCGAATAAGAGATCATAGAAGACTGACAAATTCCCAAGAAAGGCGGTCCAAATGTGCAGCATAGGACTTGCATCAGCCCAGATTCCTCCGAGGGCAGCGCGGGAGGAGACTGGGAAGAGTCGACGTCGGCGTCGGCGACATGTCAGGGCGCAACGGTGTAGGAAAATGCCAACGCTGTGTGCTGGGTGAAAAGGAGGGAAAAAAGAGGGTCACCCTGGGTCGTCCAAGACGACAAAAAGTAGAAGAGCCGCAGATGGGATCCTCGCAGTGCAGATTTATGTGCCAGTCGAGTCCAGTCTGCGAGGTAGGCGTAGTGTGGGTCGTTGCTGCGACAGGCCTGGTTTCATAAAATAATATCCAGATTCTCCCTATGAACTCAGTGAGCCCATTTTCACTCGGGGCTGGTTACTAGTCTGTCCAGTCAAAAGATTCCAAATCTTGAAAGTCGCTCCAGGCGAACCAACAGAATTGGGATATACAACATGGCGGGAACCGGATCGTCTGTAGGACATGGGAGGATCCGACGGTATTTGGCTCCCATGAGATAGGCACAACCGATAGGGATGGTGGCGATCGAAAAATGATCCAGCGCATAGAGATGAGGAACTTGGGAATCAAGGATGGAAAGAGGAATGGTTGGTTTGAGGGGGGTGGTAGGTTTGGAGAGCTCCTGCATGGTCAAACCATAAGACGCCTATAATCTGGTAGATGGTGAGGAGAGCGTTTGTTATTTTCGTCCTCAAAGAAATTAGGGAATATGGTCGGAGATGGCAAAGGTCAAAGGTCCTATTTCTGGTTAATGTTCTCAGCCTCAGGGATAATATGTTTAGATGGTGACGAGTGGACAAACCTTGGAAAAAGAGTGAGCAAGTCTCAGATTCATGGAATTCATATCCCGTCGTCCAAGTGGCAGCACCGATGACCCGGTCATCTCTGCGCAAACTGTGTGAAAAGAAGGTCGATGAACGTTCCGCTATTGTCCACGAAAAAATAGAAGTGTTGTTGAGATTTATCGCAGAGGAACGATGGTGTAGGGTTATGGAGGAGCCAGGGTGGACGCGTTGGAATTCAACGAAATCTTCAGCGGCGAGGGACAAGGTGTATGTCGAACAGGGCAGCCCGTAAAACTCCTTCACATATCCAGTGCGTGTTGCCAGTGAACGTAGAAGAAAAAAAAGTCATCGACACGAAGGCGGAGAAGCGGTTTTGGTCGAACAAGATGGAGGTGTGGAACCAACAAGTGGCAAGCATGAGGTCCATTTCTGAGTTCTCAACTTTGACGGCCATCACATTCTTTGCCATTTCTGCGTATCCACGGAAAATGACTCGCTTGGCTGCACCCTTGTTATACTTGAGCGCGTCCATATTTCATGGCCATTGTTGAGCGACTTTCTCCCCAAGAAAAGCCGGAACTTGTTTACAGTGGCTCGATGACGATTCCATTTTGTGCCGCCTGATTGACAGCGTCGTGCATCTAACGTGGCCGGCTCGTACCTCCGAGAGAATCACCGGATTGTCATTAAAAATGACGCATTTCGCATCCACAACTTCCGGGAGAATCAGCTTTTGAGTGCCCGTGACCACGCACCAGTTGGACCTCTAAATTGCTGAGTAAGGTAGACGCGTCACCAAAGACGGTATAAAAAGTATTGTGAATTTCGTTCTCTTGTTATTGATTGTTAGCCCAACATAACCTCTCATTTTTTGAGCGAAGGGATATGAAAGTGATCATCATTGGTGCTGCAGGTATGTTTCTGGATCCTTTCTCTCCAAAACCATAGAGAGATGGACGTAATTGACCTTTTTCAGGTGCTATTGGCAGTCACGTCCTTACTTCCTGCCTCAAGCGCAACTTCACTGTAACAGCTTTCGTTCGCAACCCCTCAAAAATCCCACAAGACCTCCACACCAATCCAAATCTCACAATCCTCCAAGGTGACGCGTCTGACAAAGCTGCACTTATCTCTGCGATTTCAGGGCACGACGCTGTCGTTCAAGCCGCAGTATATGGTGTTGATTTCGTTTTGCCATGGACAGATCTTACTCCTTCTCTCGAGTCAGAGAAAGTAGTTGCCGCTGTTGTCGATGCAGCTGTTGAGATTCAATCCAGGAGGTCAAAGGATGGTGGGAATCCTTTGCGGTTTTGGAATGTTTCAGGGCAAGTTGTCATGGACTACCCTCCCAACAACGCGAAATTGCTGTCAGATATCATGCCTCTACATCCTGAGCATAAAGCAAATTGGCAGTTCCTAGTCAAACACGGCGAAACGCTGGACTGGAGTTTGATTTGTCCTGGGATGATTGAAAAAGGTGATGTGAGTACTTTGCAGCTGCTTCTTTCACTCTTCTGAAAACTCACTATTTTTTATTAGCCGCGAGGACCGTTAGAAGTAACAACAGACATTCCTGGTCTTTGGGTTCACCCGTGGATTATACCAGGTCGTCTTCCCTTTATCGGTCCGTACTTTAACATCATATACAACTGGACCCAAACAGGCGTCACATTTGGAACGTTGGGGGAATTCGTCGCTGACAATTTGGGTCCTGGAGAGGGCCTTTCGAAGAAAAGGGTTGGGGTTTTAGAGAATAGGCATGCCAAAAGATGATCACTCAGAGTTTGACTCGGGATCGTTTTGATTACAAGGTGTTAGAGCTCTCAGGAATATAATTTGATTTGTGCAACAGAGATGTTTCGCGCTGCTCTAGGGAAGAATTAATTTGTGGGGGGTAATGGTAGTCTATATCTTTCCCATGAGCAAGTTCGCAATCATTTCTCTTCCTGTAATGCGGATGGTATTGTACAGTGCTGAAAAATCCAACGTCGAGGTGAATGTATCTGCGAACCCAAAGGGAAGCATTGGAGGGATCCAACCTGTCAGTTCCAGATTAGGCCATAGCTAATCATGACAAGTGACAACAAAGGTGAACTCACCAACAGAGTACTCTAAAGCAAAACAACTCTCATGCATTTTATACTGCTTGGTATGCCCCCTAGGAGTAGGATTCATAGTTCCCGGTGGATACCTCTCAATCTCAAAATCACCAGCTCTAAAAGCCCATTGTTCGCCAACCAAGATATGGAAATAGTTATCCGCAGAATTCCATCCCGAATGACCTTCCGTCCCCAATGGAGTGCCAAAGATGATTAAATATTCGGTTATGGATGCATGGATAAGGAACATGGCACCCATTGCGCCACCTGCGTTGTTGAACACCCATTCAGAAGGGTCCTCCCAGTTGGTGTTGATACGGACGTTAGTACCTGCGTATTCGGTAGAGAGGTTTGCAACGATATGGGAGATGATGGAAGGCATGTCGTCCCCGACCGGAGACGAGGCTATGGCTTCTTTTGCCAGAGCATGAAGCCTGTGCCTGTCGAGACGATACCACCGGTGATTTATAGTATCAAGAAACCGGAAGAAGACCAGGAGAATAATGGAGAGAATGGCCAGTCGAACTGCACCGGTCTTGGCTAAGGCCATGGTGATAGAAAATTGGAAAGTATGGTTTTGAATCCTTGCCTTGTACGGTAGATTTATAAGTCAAAGCTCATGGCACGGAAACAAAAGGATGTTTTTGTGGTACGACTCGGACGGCACGACTGAGTCTTTGTTTTCGCGTAAACGAGTGGCACGACTTGTATTTATAGCTTCTTACTTCCCATCTCCTTTCCTTGGCATGGATAATGACTTCTTTTCGCTACTATGCACTCCGTCATAAGCCCAAGGATTTCTCTCCATTGATATACGAACTATCTGCTGTCATTCCTCACTGTCTGCGGGAACTCCGATCGGTGGTGAAATGATATTTCATCATTGTGTTTTAAGAATTTTGAGGAACCATCGGTCGCGAAAACGAGGCGATTCCATTGAGCCCGAGTCATATATGGCCGATTGTGGGTTCTGTCACTAGCATTGTGCTCTCTTCCTCTTGAACAGATTTCAGTTTGACATGTCGTAGGTCGATCTCGAAGTGCCACGACTTGATGACGGTGCCTTTCCTGACGCGCTCTTTCCTCCACTGACTCTTTGTTACTATTTACTTATGTTCGACTCTCCTATGGGCCTCTCCTATATTTTCTCTTACTTAGTATATCAAGTTCCAGTATATGCCAGAAGTAGATTCATGGGAACTACTGTACCACTTGAGATGTCCAAACATGACAGTGGCCTTGCTCTTAGAGTACCACTGCCCCCAGCCAAAGGCAGCAACCCTCCATCATTCAGTCTTGGCCCAAACGGTTCATACCTTTCAGATCACCCAGAGTCGTCTTGATGTGCTTGGACAGGACATTTGGGCAGAGATCCTTCATTTTTTACGCATACCGGGTAGCTATCGGAATCCCATTTATTTTGGTGACCCATTCCGATCCAAGACATCTCGAGCCTCAACCACTCTACTCCACGTCAAGTAACTGTCACATGACATGAACTTGCCTTTCACATTCCGTTAAGGTTCTCTAATTTTGAAACTTGGATAAAATTTTGCTGTCTCATTGTTGGTTTGAGAGCTGGCTTCAGCGAGACAGCTTAGATATGATCCTTTGCCAGATCCGACATCTTACTGTCTTTGCAACTGAAGATGCCCCCGGAACCAAGAAATCGTGAGCTTCATGAAGATAAAATCCATAGCATTCTTTCTATGAAAGAAAATGAGGTTTATCGACAACTAGTATGCTATGAAGATTAGGGTTGTCTGCAACATCTGCCTGCTCTAAACAGCCGTGATTCCTCGCAAGTGGTACCCTTGCTCACCCAGCCACCCTCCGACCCTGCGGAAATTTTCCAGTGTGGGTATTCTGTTATTTTGAGATTAGGATTCTGAGAACGGTTCCGTCGCGGCCACTTTGCGACCAAAAAGTATGGATCCTGTGTCGTTTTGGAGGACAACCGATGCTTGAGTGCTTTGAGCACCTGGTTATAGGATGGCGGGCTGTCGTCTAAGGTTCCATCGTAGTATGTCCCTTTTCCTCCCCATAGCCCGCTGTACAATATCAGATTCCTATCAATCACAGGATATTTTCCGAACTGAAGAACAATTTTTCGGAGGGTTAACGGGAGTGATCGAATATGTTGCTTAAGCTAAATAGCTCGATGAAAGACAATCTATACTGGAGAAGAAGGTGTTAGCATACCCGCTTGTGACATCCATTGCAGATGAGATAAAGCAATTCGAGTCTCGGGAATGCATTTGCTATAACAGAATTAATGGTTGTTATTCAAAAGGAAGGAGAAGAGACCATACCAAAGAACGGGGTCCGTTCATCCCACTTCCATTCTAATAAGGTGAGGTTCACTCCATCGAGGATGACCAAGTTAGGTAGTTGGCGCAGCATCTTCAGAATAGGTGGGCTGGCTTCAGATTCAATCTCCAAAGATAGATAGTATTCAGTGACATTGGGAAAAGCCTGGAAAATCCCATCGGCCGACGAGCACAGACTAAGAGTACGGACGCTGGGAATTTTGACTTGAGAAAAGGCAGTAGCGAGTTTGAGGCTGTTTTTCTCTGGACTTCCCAGAATTTCAAGGGTTCTCAAGTTTGGTAGACCTTGCAATGCACGTGCCAATTCTTGGAAGACTGTCACAGCTGAAAAGGACGCCAGGGTAATATTGAGAGTCCTGGAAGGTTGATGGATCATATAGTCAAAGTATTAAATCATGTCGTACTCAACATAGTTGGCAAGGAAAGGTTCTCGAAGAGTTACTATCTCTAATTTCTCGACAAGTTCCGTCGCAAGTGCCTTAGCAGCAGAGCGGCCCGCGAAAAAATTTCCCTTCCTAGCTTTGCTAGTCAAAATAGCATTGATGGTTTGATACAGAAGTGGAAGAGCATTGACGCGGAGAGAACGACATGTGTTCGAGAGGGCTTTCAGAATATTGCTCCTTTCTTGAAGAATCTCGTCGTAGACAGGGACACGGGGATAAAGATCTGTTGTTAATTCTCCCAAAGGAAGACTCATCACAGAAGAAAGCGGAAATTTTGGGGAAGCGTAAAAGTGGCAGATGATGTCGAGAACTTCCATTGGAACTTGAAGGACGACGCCGTTCTGGCTGCCTTGAGGACCCGACTGTGGCTCCTGAGATTCTTGGGCTGTCACAATGCGCGTGAGCGTCCGAGAAACATTTTTCTGGGACCTTCGGGTAGCCCGTGGATGCGTGCTAGAAGAGTGGAGGATATGTGTTAAAATGATGGTGATGGTGGTTGTGTGAAGGTGAGAGGTATCCCAACCCGGTGAGCATCGAAGTCGATCCGGAGTGTCATCACAGAGGGAAATTCCCCACAACAAATATTTATCCACGGTCGCCTGGGAAGACTATTAGAGCGCGTCATAATATCCTTGTAACATTTGAAATCAACGGCAGCCGTACCCTGAGGAAAGAAGAGGGAAATTGAGATCCTTTGAACCTTTAGTATATTCCCAATAAAATGTTGTTGAGCAGGACACTATGCTAATAATGTTGTGATGTTATGTGATGAAGAGTTCCATGTTCGATGGTGATATTAGACAAAGGTGCTTGAAGAGTCTTTCCTATTCTGATTTATACGTACAGTCATAAAAGTATTCAAGTCGTCTTACATCTTAGTTTTGTCAAACATTGACAACTACGTTGGAAAAATCATCGACAACATCTGTCAGCCTGGAACAACCTGGATTCCACGCAGGTGACTTCTTTTTGCATCCACTTGTCCTCTGGTCCAGGAGATATCTGCCAGTGTTGGGCAGCTCTTCTTCTGTCATCGGCACTTCGGGGTTTATCCCATTTTGCAACAAAATAGCATGGCTCTTGTCTTGCTCCCGAGGACATTCTATGCTTGAATGCTTCAAGGACCTCGCTGCAGTTCGGCTCCCCCCAAAAGGGAAAAAATCCCGAGTGAAGAACAAGCTTTCGGAGAGTTAATGGAAGCGTTGGAATATGCTCCGCGATCTGCATATATAAACATTAGTCGATAAGGGAGAAGGAGGCTTTATGTAACCCACGTGATTGTTGAGACCTTCGCAAATGAGATAGAGCAGTTCAAGCCTTGGGAAGGCGTTCGCTGTTGAATGTTTAAAGGTTAGGTAGTGGCTCAGTCAAAGAGCATACCGAAGAATGGGAGTGCTTCGTTCTGATGAGTCCACCGCCATTCTAAATGGGTGAGGTTCACACCATCTAGAATGCGCACCTGCGGCAATTGGCGTAACCCTCCCATTATATTTCTGCCTCCTTCAGTTCCACCATCTTGAGGTAAATAGAATTCGGTGACATTGGGAAAGGCATGCAAGATGCCATCGGCCGAAGTGCACAGACTAAGCCTGCGGACGGTGGGGAGTTTCACTTTGGAAAAGGCGCCAGCGAGCTTGAGTCGGTTTTGTTCTGGACTTGCGAGGATTTCAAGGGTATCCAAATTGGGCAGGATTTGCAAGACTCGGGCCAATTCCTTGAAGACTGCCAAAGCAGAAAAGGGAGTAAGAACGACATGGAAAGCCCTGGGTGGGTACTAAGATCAATGAAGAGCATATTGAAATGTTTTCTTACTTCACGTAATTGGCAAGGGAGGGCTGTCGAATACTAACTATCTCCATTTTTTCAACCAGTTCAGTCGCAAGGGACTTTCCAGTGAAACGATCTGGAGAGTAAGTCCCAATAAATGCTCTGCGTGTCAAAATAACGCTTATAGTCTGGTATAACAAAGGGAGAGCGTTGGCCCGAAGTGAGCGACAAGTTTTAGAGAGTACACTCAGGACTTGGGCCATTCGCTCGATCGTATCGTCGTAGACAGTTACATCGAGAGGAACGTCAATTGGAAGTTTTCCAAGAGGAAGAAGTCTTCCGATAGAAATGCCCTTCGATAACGCTAGAGGAAATTGTACAGAAGTGTAATGGCGACAGATCATGCCAAGTATCTCGATGGGCACGTGAAGAACGACACCAGACTGGTGAACGTGGGGGTCCGTTGCTGGTTCCTGAACTTCTTGAATTGTTGTAATTCTCGTGGGCTTTCGGGGAGAATTTTCCTTCGCTCGCTTGGGCATTCTGAAAGAATCAAAGATGATACGCCTTCAAATGACCGTGGCGGTTAGAGGCAAGATGTCGCGCCCACATTGGTGTCAGGCTATGTATTTTTAAAATCTCTTTGTTTCAGCCTCGTGGCTTCGCGGTCAGCTGTTTTCAGTTGCACCATCATGATTAGCTGTTGGGTCGTGGTTCGAAGTGACTCGCGTCATCCTGCCTTTTGCCATTTTGTCACCAGGACATATGGCCAATCCCTCGTGTGAAGCCCGAGCCCAACGAGATAAACGTTAGAATCCTAATAGCCGTCTAAAATATCTAAGTAAATTTGTCGTATAATTTTGGAAAGTAGGCCACCTTGATCGTGGCTTCTGTTCTTTCCATCTTGTGTCGACGAATATATTCTATGCAGCTTGTTGATCATTAGAAACGATCCAAACATGAGGATTAAATATATCTGGTTATAAACATCAGAAGTAAGGGCACGTTTGGAAACTGCTCTTGAGATTGCACGCCAATCACTCAAGTAAATGCACCACCCAAAGAGACGCACACAGGTGGCATTTCCGGACTCACCATGTCCCGTAGTGAGCTTAGCTCACTACAAACTCCCCAAAACTCTGGCATGGGGTGCTTATTGCTGCAATAAGGGGTCTTTAGGAATATATGTGAGAAAAGGGTCATCAAAAGTTAAGAAATGCCAAAAACGCCACGGACAATGGGTTGTCAGGGGTCCTTTGAACTGCTGGCAGCGGTGACTCACCGGCAGGACAGAGTAAAAATTGCATGCTCAAGGATGACTGGGGTATGCATTAGTTTTAGGCATGAACGTTGTTCCTCGGGTAGACGCTCGAACCTAATAAGAGAATGGTCGAAGCGCGAGGATGTGAGTCCGGGTGTGTACCAAGGGAGGCTCTCACTGAGCGGACCCTATAGAATAGTCGTAAGAATAGAAGGAATAGACCAATTTCGCACCAAAACGCGCTCGTTTAGTCTGAATCATCGTATCGCAGCATTGGGGGGAAAGGTTCTCTCTTCTAGTAGTGTAAAGAATGCGACTTTTTATACAAAATCGCTCATACAGCTCGCCCGAGTCCTACTGACTCTATTCTTCATGACTCTAGCCTATATCTTGTTTCATATGAAATGTATTGTCTCAGATATTGCGTGCAGCTGTGGAAAACGACTGCAGCGCGACCTAAGAGCTGTCACATGACTCCTTCGCCTTTTCCGGTAAGATTGGCCTCGTCTCGTTCGTTTCAGCGTCTGATCCCCGGCACGGGTGATCAGGCATATCATTATCACTCGGTGACTCTCCTCCGACATAGTTCTGGTCTTGACTCTTGTGCGTCCTCTTCTGGGCGTCAGGTTCTCCCACGTGTCTTATCTTCTTGGTACCAGTCGGTCTCATCCTAATTCCAGCTCCCTCTCCTTCTCAGTTGTCGTGACCTTTTTCAAAATCCTCTCCCTGGCTTCAGCTTCCTTAGCCAGGAACACTTCCCTTTTGTAAGTTGTGCGCCCTCGAGCCACTTTCGCCATCACGATTCGATGGCATCATGTCTTCCTGACGCGCTCTCCCCTCTGACTCCCATATGTAGCTGTATTGACTCTGTTCTTTTGTATACTCATTGTTGACTCTTCTATGAGTCTTTCTTTCCCCTGCCTCCTATATTTTTACTTAGTATTTAAAGTCCTCGTAAATGTTCCAATATATTATCATTTTGAAGCTACTACTGCCTCTCCCTGAGAGCGCCCCGAGAGAAAAACCTACGACATTCCCATCCAACATCGCTCTTGGAAAACTCATCTTAGCTATCTTCAACGAATTGTGCAGACCTGTATTTGCCTGTTCTTTTCTTTTTCTTCTTCTTCTTCTTCTTGCGCCTCTGATCACCCATGCCGGGGATCAGGCGCAGAAACAGACAATAGGGACAAGTCATAGAGCGAGAATGGAGAGAGATTGTGGGTGAAACAAAGCGAAAGGAAGGCAGCCGAGCCATTTTACCGAATATGGCAACTGTGATGTCATTACACGGTTCTCACTTGTTGCAGTCCTGCGCATTTCATGTGACCACTAGCACCTTCCGAGACAATCCATTTCATTTGGAATCTATAGTAGTTACGAGTCAGTACTATTCAAGTAGTTAGGTGTTTCAAGAAGGAACCGCAGGAAGCGGTTTAGTATAAAAGGACGAGTAGTTTACCACAATACAACAGGTTATCGCCCACGCAGAGTCTGAGGAAGAGAAGGAAGAGCACAAAGCTCAGTTCGGTTACGTCTACGTCTACAGTACAATGATTGTACGCTACTGTATCTGTTGGGGACAGCTCGGTGAGAGCTACCCCGGAAACACTCCGAATTCACCCATTACCGCGCATCTTCTGGTTTGACGATACGCTCTCGAGGAGCTATTTCCATCATTTGAGCCTCCCGCGGTGGCACACAGATCACCTCTGCTTCTTTGTCACTTGGTCCGACTCAACATCCAAACCAACATTAGAGGAAGGGGTGAGGGAACGACAGCTGCGGCAATGTGCTGTTTTTCTCATGCCTCCTTCAAATCGTTCAACACCAAAGGTTACGTGATTTACGAGGTTTCCAGCTCAATTTTACCTGTACCATGCAACATATCTCGAAAAATATATCTATTTTATTTTTTTAACACTTAGCCCAACGGTGCTGAGGCACTGAAGAGACGTGCATGGCCTGCCACCTTGCATTCTCGGTGATTGATTACGCTTTTTTCATGCTTTGAGAGGCTATTTAGCTTGACTCAGAAGAGAGTCTCGGGCGGGCATTCAGAGAGAAAATCGATGAATTTGGTATTGTACTATGCAGGGAGGTACAGGACGGTGCAGATACTATACAAAGGGACGGTCTATGCAGGTAGATAATACATGATTTCTATACTACTGCATAGGAGTGCGAAGGGGCCGGGGAGGAGGGAATAGGCAAATGGCCAGAGTCTTGAGTTAGGAATGAATGGCCAGAGGGAAATGCGGCAGCGGTATATGTACAGGTGTGGATAAAGCAAAGCCACCACCTATGAATATGGATAAGGTCAATCCAAAAAAAGAAGAAAAACAGGCGCACCAGTGGTCCAAGAATCTCGTCAACTAAAGTCTACAATGGCGAGTAAAAAGGTCTTGAAGAATCAGGGAGATGTACAAGGTCAACGCGCAATGCAAGGCGTTCGTAGGAAGGAGTGGTGACAACGAGAGCCGTTGATGGGCACGGCGACGGAGAGTGAAGCAGCTGACGCATAACGATAGTGGTGCTTGGGAGAAAAGTCGCGTTTGGTCATCAGATTTGGTGCAACGTGACTTGGTTGAATGCTTGGCGGCTACGGATTTCTTGTGGGGCCCACGTCATTGTAGGGGAGAGGAGCAGAAGCTCTGGCCTCCCAGTGAGTCACTGCTGCCAGCGGTGCAGCGGACCCCTGACAACCCATTGTCTTATTATTTTACAGCATTAGTGACATTTCTTAACTTTTGATGACCCTTTTCTCACGTTTATTCCTAAAGACCCCTTATTGCAATAATAAGCACCCCCCTGCCAGAGTTTTGGGGAGTTTGTAGTGAGCCAAGCTCACTACGGGACATGGTGAGTCCGGAAATGCCACCTGTGGCAGGAATCAACAATTGATAAATCCGCGTGTCAGTCGAACACAGCAGGTTCTTAGTCTATGGTAGTCAACCAGGTTGTGTACGAAGCAAGAATCGATAGCAAGCGGTCCCCATTCGTTATATGAAGTGAATTGATGTTAAGGGTGATCACCCGTGCCGGGGATCAGACGTGAAACCAGACGAAAGGACCGAGTCAGAGAGGAAGAATGGAGAGCCCTCGAGACGAGACCAAGAGCAGTGGAAGGCCGCCGAGCCACTCTTACCTGATATGGGTTGCGAGACTCATGCCCGAGACGCGAGAATCCAACCATACGAACAAAGCCAGGTTTGGCTCAGACCCGACTGACGCGAACACTAAACCACCAGGGCAGTCGATTTCCGACCAGTAACACCAAGGAAGACGCGACTGCGAGCGAAACGAGAGAGACGACCTTCACGCTCACGTGACTTAGAGGCTACTCTCTCCGTTGACTCGGGGGTGTGCTGCTACTCATTTCCACAGCAACTGGCGGCCTCCGAGATAATGCATCTAACTTGAAACGAGCTGTAGGCAAGACTCACGAAGAATTGGAGTCAGTAGGACGAGAGAGAAGTGGTGTTTGAAGGAGAGGCTGTAGGAGCGGATTTGTATAAAAGGACGCGTAGTTTACCTTAATGGACAGGCTTTTCCTCCCCACGTTCAGAATCGAGATTCGAGAGCCCGTTGTGCTCTATTCTGCTGCGAATTCCTTTCTATTGTCTTGTATTCTAACACTATCTACAGGGACCGCTCGGTGAGAGCCTCCCTTGCACACATCCGAACTCATATCCTCCCGCTTGGATCCTTCTACCTGAAGCTCAGGTTGAGCTGATCGTTAGGTTCGAGCGTCTACCGGAGGTACACGAATCAAGGGTATAATTGACGGGCCCTTGGTTTGTAGCTCTTGGCGGACTTTCAGGGCAAAAAGCGTCCGCAACACCTATCCACACTGAAAGCCCTTGATGCCGCGCATGCCACCTCTTGAGAATCCCACTTGTTACCTGACGTTGACCAAAACTTCCAGTGTAAAGCCTCTGCATCTCCCGAGCCAATAAGAGTTCCACTAGTCCATGGGACAACTGCGACCAAGTGGCATGGCTGTTCTCTCGCTTTCCCAAGTATCCGCTTCGCAAACACTTTACGAAGTCTTGACTGGCTTTCGGGCCATCGCTCTTGACGAAAGGTTCGTAAGTCAAGGACAAGTTTTCTTAGAGTTAATGGGAGTGTTGCAATACAGTCGTAAAGCTGGAAATATAATATGAATCATGAGATTGGGGGACTAAACATGGAAGGATTTTCATACCCATTCATCAGGCCCATGAGCACCAAGGTAAAGCAGTTCGAGTCTCTGAAAGCCATTCTCTGGGAACTTTTCAGTATAATTTGATGGGACTCTTTAGACAACAGCGCACCCAAGAACGGATTGTCAGAGGCTTGAGGGATCGTATAGTAACGCCCCCAAGTGAGGTTCACACCATCCAGAATGAGCAGCTGTGGTAGTTGGCTGACCAATTTTAAGGTACTGTTAATTTCAGTATTATGTTCGTCCAATCTTGCGTAATATTCAGTCACGTCAGGAAATACATGAAAAATGGCGTGTGCCGAACAGCATAGACTCAGCGAACGAACGCTGGGGATTATCACTTGGGAAAAAGCACTCGTGAGCTTGGTACTATCTCCTGCGGGACATGATAGAATCTCAAAGATCTCCAAGTTTGGCAGAAGCTGCAGAGCACGAGCCAATTCCTTGAAGACCCCAGTGGCCGCAAAGGAAGTGAGACTAATGTGAAGAGCCCTGAAAGGAGATTGAGAGAGATGGCCAACAGAAAAAAAATGAAAGATGCTCATACCGCACGTAATTGGCAAGGCATGGTTCTCGAATGGTTACTATTTCCAATTTCTCAACTAGTTCCTTCGCAAGAGCCTTGTAAACTCTATTGTCCACAGTGTAAGTCATTGCGCCTGCTTTGTGTTTCCACATAACACAAATGGTTCGATAGAGCAGCGGAAGTGCGTTAACGCGAAGGGAGCGACACGTTCTAGAGAGTGCACTTAAGCATTTGGCGCTTTCTTGGAGCGACTCGTCGTAGACGGTCACGTTGGAAAGCCAACCTGACGGGCGTACATTAGCACGAAGACCTCTCGCTGAAGCCAGCGGAAATTTAGGAGAAGCATGATAGCTGCATATCATGCTGAGAATTTCCATGGGCATTTGGAGAAAGAGGCCATTGTTGGCTTGGGGATTCGAAGCTGGCTCCTGACCTTGAACGGTCACAATGCTCGTCGACTTTCGAGAAATATTCTTCTTGGACTGTCGCGCGGACCGTTTGGGCATGGTAGAAGATTCGAGAAAAACGTGTCTGAAGAGATTGTGGGCGTCTGAAAGGAAAGGAGTTCATCGCGTCGGGTGATCCTGAGTCACCTCCATCACGATCACTCGCTCCGATGGTTCTCTGCGGCACTCGTCCCCACGACACAGAAACGTAAAACATCATTAAAATGTGAAACGCAAGTCACAATGGTCCCGACTGCATAAAAAAAAAGATACATATTTGAGTGGTCGCGTACTATGTCGGCGATGGAGGAGCTGCCTGTGAAGGTGAACAGAAGACCTGATGTTGTGCAGTTGCTTGCCCAAGCAGCAAATACTGAGACAGCGCCCAAAGAGGTGACAGAGGATGACGAGGAATGTTGGTCTAAGGAAAAGTAGGAAAATTGGAGGCCATGCAGTTGTTTGTTGTATTAATTATTAGGGGAATTTTGATGATAGTGGCCGTGATTGTAAGAGGCATGAGACGTGTTCAAAGCAGTTCAATTATATAAATGCCAACAAGATACTGACTTTAACAAAAAGATATCATAAGAGTGTATGTAAAATGTCCATCAGAGAAGAAAAGTGTGCGAGCATAATAGGTCAAAGTTTGGAGGCAGGACTCTTCTCAAACTCAGGATAAGTAAGACTACTCGGGAAAACAGGGGACATTAGGCTGTTCAAAACGTAGATGATGTGGGGTTTGAAATACGTCTGTCCTGGGGTTCAGCAAATGGCAAAGGACTAGGCATAACAGTGGTAACCAGCCGAATGTCCATCCGCTGTGTAACGTTCACAACCACCGCGTCCTCCTCCGTCATCTGAGCGTCCGTCCCATCAGTTGCCATGGAATCGAGAGGCTGACTGAGACCGAGGAGAACACTGAGTGGCTTCTACTGGCTAAAAGTAGAAGGAGGAGGGCATAGTAGAGGAGGAAGTGTGAAGAGCAGGGGCCACGAGGTGAGAGAGCAATACAGGTGAACTAGTGTCTCGTGGGCGACCTTGTTGAGTAGACTGAGGGAGATGAAACGATCGTGGGCGGTTCGATGAATGCACTCGAGAGTCCCTTGCGCCACTGGTAGAGGTGGTACTACGCGAGGTCTCGTGCCTGGACTCTCACCGCCATCCTATAAATGGTCGGAAGTGCACTTTGCGTATTTCTTCATTTCGATTCGACAGTCCAGGTGGTGAATCACTGCCTAAAACAAAGGCTATGTTCCTCCTTCACCAACCATTATAAGATGTCGCTCCAATACGCCAGGCGAACACTTCTACCAATGCAGGAGAGTAATTGGAATTGGAATGCGACGAAGAACCAGCCGGAGGCTTTGAACCAACTAGATAATCTTATATCAGTCGACCGAACAACCATCATAAAAGCCAAAGTTGACATTTCGTACCTACCGATCTTGTTTCGAAGGTATTACAAGCTCTCCATGATAACACTGTCCATCTTCTTGCTCGTCATCTTCCACAGGCTACGCCATTTCGACTAGCTCTTTCCAATTAGGAGTTAAGCTACCTGTTCCCGTGGTTGCAGCAGTATTCAGAGGGGTAGGCACCTCGCTTCACAGGTAGAACAGAAGGGAGGAAGATAGTTTGGCAGCAGGAAGTAGTCCAATTCCGGCAGCACCAAACGAATGAGGCGCCAGCGGTGGGCTGCGGTGGAGGTCATTGGGGTTGGACACTTGCTGAAGCACTTTTCTTCGATGCCATATTGGCGAGTCCATGATTGGATCCACAGCCACGATGCATGAGTGGTCCATTGGTAACCCAGGTTGTAGAGTGCTGGGAGTTCCTGGGAGAGGCGACGGAGCTGAATGAAGATACCCTCGCGTTGAGTTGATGGTTTTGGACCAGGTGGAGCGACACTCATAGATGGAGACCCATCCATAATAATGGCAGGTCGCTTATTCTCGTCACCCTTTCTTCGATCCTTCTTGTAGCCGTCTTCGCGAACATTGTGCGGGTTAGAAAGAGGGTGTCTCGGTAATATCTTGACTGTTTCGCGCTTGTCAGGAACAACTGTATGCCCCGGTCCCCGAACACTAATGGCCTTCCAACCAGATCTGTCCTCATCCCCGTCATTGCCTGCGTCGTTGGCAGTTGTAGTGGACGATCCGAACCCATTGAATGAAAGTTGCAGCACTCAAAGGGAAGGGTCGATGACGGGAAATTCGGACTCCGAACCTCTGCTGCCCTTCTTGTGGCACCTTCTAGTACTGACAGAGAAGGAGGTCGATGAGGAGAAGTAGAGGAAAACTGTCTGAAGACGGCGCAGAAGTCGGAGAATGTGTGAAAGCGTGAGACACCGGCTCGTTGACGACTGCCAGTGTTCTGGGGACTCTGTTTTGGCTCCCAGTAATAGTTCGATCGAGACCAGAGCCTGGTGAAGATGTTGTTCTCAAAACCCCAGGATGCGAGAGTACGTTGGACTGAGCACCGAAACTACTCCACGACGAAGTGTTCGAGTCCCAGCTATGTTAACATGCCGGTATGCGAGAAACAGGAAGAACGTCCCTCACGGAATATGGATTTGAAAGGAAGGGGCGTATGAGAACGTGTGGGGCAGAGACGTGACCCTTGGAGTCATATTCGCAAGCGAAGGTCGAGATCGAGGGACAGCTGGCGGTACTTGCGGAAGAGATAGTGCAAATCGAGTCGTGCGTCAAAGGGACAGTGCGGCCAGCGATTTTCTCCTGGTTTCATGCAAGGACCGTTTACTTCGGTAAATCCAAATACGGTGGGCTGCGTTGTCTAGGATGGAGAGAGGCCGGCATATCTATTTTGTACAAGACGTTAGAAGATACGAACAGTAGGAAGGGGAGGGACGTACTTGTCATTGGCGTAGACACGATGTTACCAGTTTCACGGCATCGCAATGCTAGCGTCCTCTAGCGCGTACGTCTTGGCAAATCTGCCAACCTTAAACCTGGGTTCGAAAGGTTCAAGGGAGACGAAAATGATGGCAATTCGATTAGAGTTCCATTCAGCGGCCGTTTGTCCCGGTTCATATCAAGAACAGCCCGGACCAACAAAAATCAAAGCTAGACGCCGCTCCAAGGGCCTCATGTTCCGCCGAAGCACAGACCAGGCGCTAGAAACGACAGAGTGATCCAAACAGCAAAGTGGGTAGAGAAAATTCTTCTGACGTTCCCGTTAGAATAACATTACTGAGTAGGCGAAGTAACGGAATCAAGCGCACCTTGAATGAGTCTCATTTGTTTCTCTTCCGGGATTTCCTTTCGAGTTGCACAGAAAGAGAGAAAGAAGGTACCATGTGGTGATGGCGTGAAATAACAAATGCGGAATAGGCGCCTGCATGAATTTCTGCTTCTAGTTGTGCCATTCCTGTGAAAGCTTGTTATAGACGTTGGCATTATCGTTGCTATAGTACTCGTTTTTACAAGTTCACCAAACTATTTTTGCTCCCAGACTGTCTCGACTATGAAGATCTGGGGGCATGTAGCAATTGTCGCGCAGTGCCATGCGCTGCCTGGTTTGATGATGGTTTTCAGGACCAAGATTACTTTCGACGATGGACAATTTCGACAGGATATCGTATAGATCACTGTAGGATTATGCACAATGATCGTGTGACCTGGAATTCGTGAGTGCCACCAAGGCTGGATGCTTTATGGCAGCCTTACGAATGTAATGATGCGTGTTTCCCTTTCTTTGAACTCTTCTTTTTTTTTTTCATTGATGATTGCTTGTTGCGTAGGGATGTGATTATCATATTCATGGGTACAGAAACGACGAGATCATTGTGGAACCCCGCCCCCATTGATTTACTCTCACGGTCCTCAACAATGCAACCTCGCTTGAAATCTACCCAATTACTCTGCTGTAGGTCTGACTCACATGGTATCAACTATATGAGAGCGCATGCATGTACGAGCCTTCTCACATTCTCATCATGACCCGCGACCAAGAACCTACAGGTCATGGTCTTGGGGTTATTGACCCGATGTAGAGCTAGGGTGCTTGTAGCTCTGTATTAACTTGGGAAGAAAAGAACTGATTTCGTACGTTACGGTCATGGTACGCTTTTTTTTTCTTGGCTGCTCCTACTTCTTGAAGTTGATTCAATCGCTCTCCATACTATACAAGACAATCTTTTTTTCCTGGGGATTTCTCTTATTGAAGTGTCAGCCTGTCCTCTGATGGGGAACCATTGCTTGAGAGCGACCCGCTACAAATGTAGAAGCTCTTGGGAATAGTTGTTATCCATGCGAAAGAGCACAGGAATCTGCCTGTGGACGAGAATGCTCAGATTATGTGATCTAAAAAAGAGGAATACTTTCCCTTGGACTGATTTCTCTCACAATACTGGATTGTGCAACTCACGGAATGGCCCGTTAGGCTTCGGAATCCTGTTACATTTATGCTTTGCGTTTGGTAAAGGAGAGTTTACAGTAGTGGTACACAAAAGGGACATTGATACGGATATTGGAAGGAACAAAAATCGAAGTAGTAGCCTACTAGAGTATTCTACAGACCTATAACTACGAAAACAAGGGAATAAGTACAGTCTATACAATTGCGGATACTTTCACAGAAGGCAGATCCGCGTCAAGGTAGTGGGCAAAAGAACTTTTTCCGGCGACAGCCGATTTCGTTAGATAAAGAGAAGCTTCACTTCTTTCCTTCATGGTCTTTTCCGCTCTTTCCCAGAACAGTTCCTCGTCTTGTCGTAAATCTCCCGGAAAGTAAACGGGGCGCAAGGCACGTCCCACTCCAGGATATATATATTCCGCCTTTGCAAGCACCCTCATGACTTTTCTATCGACCAAGCAACATTTTTCCTCGACCTCAAGTCCGTAATGCTCGGCTGAGCGAGGTACCATGGCAATTATAAACGTATGCACCATGCCTATCGTTCCTACTGCAAATAAGTACCATCGATCACCTTGCACCCCTGCTGCCATAATCAACAAGATAGACCACAAAAATGCAAGAGAAAGGAAAAGGAAGTATGTGAACTGGGGCTCCAACATTTTCTCGGGCATGAATGACTGAGGTGTTCTGGAACCTGAAGATTCGGGTTCGGATGGTTCGTGTGGGGATCCCAGGATGAGAACAGCGTGTTGCGCCCAACCGCCTCCTCTCGTTAACACGCACGTATCTTTGCCATTGAAACGATTGACTCGTGCTTCCGTAAGCTCCTTCGCCCAGTGTGGAAGACTACTTTCAGCAAATGCTAGAACCGTGCCAGCGGTGGTAATCAAAAAAATTGACCAGTTGTTCTTGAGTGCCCAAGGAATGATGGCGATTGCAAGCTGTAGAATAGCAATTGCATAACCTGACCACCACCAGAAGTCGCGTCTTCGTACATGGATATGAGCCCTCTTCGCTTGTAGGACGGACAAACATAATCCGGCCTTTTTTCTGCCCGCACCACGATGTAGAATTTGCAAAATGTCTCGATGACCTTTGGGCATCCATGACCTCTCAAAGTCTCTGAGTATACGCGCAGTCACCCAGTACTGATTCACTCTGCTGTACCGACTTTTAACGTCGATGACAGAACAGGGATAGTCGGGAGAAGGCAGAAAACCGTCACCCCTGATGAGGCTCATGAGCGACAAGCAGGCATAAGGCACCCATCCAAAGCTAAAAACCACAGGAGTAGGCAGAAAGTTGTCCCCAGCCTGCTGAGCGATTGCCTTCTGAATAGTGCTGCTGCCTATCAAAAGCAAAACTGACAAGATGTCGGAAGGGTTGGCCCACTGGGCAGCCGCTTCGATGCCAGGTGTAGGCATGGAGGCAAAAGACGTAGGTAAGAGTTGTCTTTGCCGAGGAATGAAGTACGACAATGACACAACGATCTCCATTATATGTCAATGCTTATTCTACAAGGACCTAGCTTCATGGGGCAAACAGGACGCGTTTTGGATTGACGTGATCTGTCCCACCGCGTAAGACATGTTCCTTTTGTTCTTAGCGCTTATATTCGGGTATTCACGCATGGATCACAAGAAGACTCTGCAGAATTTAGACAGTGGAAACAGAAGAGCGACAAATAGACTAACTATTCTATTTACTTCAAAGGATTGTTGCGAGGATACGATGAGACTAACCGCTATGCTATAAGCATAAACTGAAATTCTATCTATGAGGATCGTCTGTTGCGGAGAGTCAAAAGATGTTCAATTCGATGATTGTCAACTCCGTGCAGGATACAAGCAAGTAAGACCCATTGGGAGATAGATAAGTATAAAGGACCCCACTTTGACTCAAGAAAATATAGTTTACGGTGTGCCTTCACATGGTCCCAGTCAAAGAATAATGGATTTTCCGCGGAGGTAGAAGCGTAACGAGCCAATTCCTCCGGGGATGATAATATGGTCTAACCATCACGTAATGTGTTTCATACTGTGGAACTACGCGATAGGCTGAAATTCTTCCATCGTTGAAATCATCAAGATTTTCTAGCTATAAAAAATGTGAGATCATATAGGTTAGATGTGTGTTAAAGATCTCCGATCCTATCTCGTATTGCTCGTCGTTGGGTGCGCTTGTTCCGGAGTACAGGGTAAACATTGTACAGCAGGACTGAGCTTCGAATTCGCCTTGCCGCCAAGGTACCCCAGAGTATATCAACAGTGTATTCACAAGAGCCCCCAAATTTAACTTCTCTTCCTTCTTCATTCCCAACCTGAAATCCTCTCTTTTTAACTCCCTTTTCTTTCTTTATCTCTTTCTTATCCTTTGTCTGTCAGTCCGCCCGCCATCCTCTCTCTCTTTCTCTCTCTCTAAAGAGCCATAATAGCGATGATGAAGCAAGATATAAAGTCTTCGAGGAAGACTATGGCTTATTCTTCTTGGAATTATTCCTGGATATTCGCCTGTATTTCTTTGATCCGTCTTTTTAGAGAAAGCCATGGGGTTGAAGGCTGCGGCTGGTTCGCAAAAATTCCTTCAAGAGGCTCAAACGAAATACATTTTCTGGGAAATACTCTTCGGACCGTTTTGTGGTGCACCTGCGCCCCAATCCTGCTCGTTCTCAGCGTCCTCTTTCCTCTCATATCTCGTGTCCTTCCATGGTCAATCGAAGAAAGTACCATTTCGGACAAACTAGCACCCATGCCTCATGTGGTTCTTAGCGATGCGGTCAAAAAGAAAGAACTTTCAGTCCCCAAAGCGCACTACGAGGTCTCGGCATTGCATCCTCGCTGGGTTTTGCGAATCACACACCCTCTTTCTTGGGAAGATATCACAGATCCGAACCGTTGTCAGCAGATTCCCTGGTCAGAAGAGTGTCGTGAGAAAGGTTATACCGCTTTAAGCTACTTCATCGATAGTACGATACCGTTATGGACGTCGGCAGGATACAACACGCCCCCAAAAAAACGCACAATCCCACAAAGACGCTGTCTGGCCTTCCGTTACCTATTCGAGTACTCCCGCGCTTATGTGGCCAAGTACGGGTGCCCCCAAGGACCCGCAATACGTGTGGATTGACGAGCTTTGTATCTCTCCTTTGGATATCAGCGGCTTCGGGTCTATGCACATTGGGCGGTCACCGAGTCTGTGGTCTCAAAATCAGGGAGACGATATGAAGGAGGAGCGGCAGGAAGAACTCGGTCGACTCACAGACATCTTTCGCACCGCAAAATGTGTGTGCGTTTTTTGTGAACGGCTTGGCTGTGACCATACTGATGTTAACTGCAAATGGGGTCAACGCGCGTGGACACTTTCGGAGATTGTGCATGCATCCACGGTTCTACAGATGACAGCTTCGCATTTCAGCTCAGGAAACTGGAGTTGGGACTTACGGAAGATCGAAGGCCGCTTATTCAAGGGTCACATGAAAGGGCACGCTGAAAGGAACCAGAAGTGGCACCTTCATGCCGTGCTGGAACATGCAACAAATTCAGGTAGCACGTCTTGGCAGCACACGATTCAAGCCTTGGTCATCGAAGTTATACGTCGCAGCGACGTTTCAGGCTACGGGTATGGCGGCAGGCATACATACTCCGAAATTGGACGTGCGCTCAATGGCCTTCTTCCTCGGCGGGCCAATCCCAAGTGTTTCTCGAAGAACAATGGTTGGGCAGATCTGACTATGTTGCTCGAACTTAACCAAGGATTTTATAACACTGCTGCCCTAGCTGCTGTTTGTCCTGTTGCCCATCATACGGAGCATTTGCACCGTTGGCTGGCAAAGCCAATCGATCCGAAACCAGGTCAAGAGCGAATCGAACCGCTGGTTAAGGCTTTTCCTATCATAGATCCTTCTCCGCCTGTCAGATCGATATCAGACTTCCGCGGCAGGCCGCAACTTGACGAGGCTTCTGGCCGCCAAGGTCTAAACACCGCCTTGTGTTTAGTGGACCCTCGTGTGATTGAGTTGAAGCCGGTGTTCAAACGAGATGGATCTACCATTTACTCCACTCCGATGAACCCTCTTAGGATTTGTGTGTTGGCCACTCTCGGCTTGGTCTTCATTCTGGGCATTGTCGTTATACCTACAAATCGCAATGCTGGTGTTGCTGTATGTTGGCTAACCACTTGCATTTACGCCTTCATACGACTAGCTCTAGGCACGATGTGCGTGAAAATGGACGGATGGGTCTGCTGGGAAGAGCAGGACGGAGAAATGGAGCACCTAGATCGGGTTCATTTCGATTCCAACCTTTCACAGTTTCGAACCTGGGACACCCTCCACCATCTTGCACCCGAGTTTCCTCTTCCTGAAACCACCCCAACCAGAACTGTCACAATCATGGACCTGAAAAATATGATTCAGATTCCTGTCAAGATACCCGCCAACGCCAAAAAACCATCGTATATCGTGCCAATTGCGTTGCACGGCAGTGGCATTACCTGTATACTGGTAGTTGATCAGGAAGGGAATGTTAGGGATTCTGAGAATCCAAAGGAGTATGTATGGACGAAGGTGGGCATGGTTCACCTGCCCACTTTCATTTTGGAGGATGCCCGAGTTGTAGGAACTTTCTACGTTGGGGGTCGGCCTCCCCTTGGAATTCAGGGATCGCATTCAACTTGTTGATCTTGTATTCGCTATGAGACCAGAGAGGGACAAGGCTCGTCGAAGTGCCAACTATTCACCTACTGTACAATGCTTTGGGCTGGAACAGATTTTTCTTTATAACTACCGTAGTATACGCTCGAGTGTTGAACACTCAGTTACACCTTTTTAATACATCTGTATTTTGTTTAGTTGATCGTACTCTGCATCTATGAAATAGGTGGTCAAGGGACCTGCTTCAACCATCCATGTTGCCGACATTGATTTAAATACTAGATTTGAGACCAGGTTGGTCCACAAAGTGCATCGTTCTTGATATTACCATTTAAGAAGCTTGAGCACACGTGGTGGTAGGGAAGACAAAGATGGGCTAGAGGCCGAAGCCTGCGACGTTTCGATTTCGCGGCAGGCAAGGGGACGAAGAAGGTTCAGACGAGCTTCGAATTCAATGGCTTTCTAGAGAGAAGAGAATGCAAATATCATATGAAAAGGCTGAAAAAAAAAAGTCACATGAAGCAAATCCACTATGGAGGTGCAATTAGTAGAAATGGCAGGGTCCCTCAAATCTGCAATCACCGTCTGACAATTATTGCCGTTTGCAAAATTGTTGGCGGGTGGTTGCCTCCAAACTTTATGTTTTGGGCACTTTTTAAATGTTATATCAGATGAAACCACACTATTTTAGAGGCATTTTGAGCATAGTGTGACTGCAGTTGGTGAAGTCCTTCAAAGGCGACAGGCTGCCAAAGGTGAGAAATTCAAGACGTGCAAATTTCACCATAAACTGGGCATCATTGGACTCGCCTCATCCCTGCGATTCCAACGGTACCACATTCATGAACTGCAGTGGAGTATTCGTCGAGATACGGAGGGATCACGTCCAAATGGCCGAAATTTCAAAATCGGAATTTTCCGGATTTCTCACCGTGAGATGATAGCCAAAAATTATGCCATTCAGAAAATATAACTTTGGTCTTAGATTTCGACGTACGGAGGACGCTATGGATTTCGCGCGCAAACCTCTTCTTGGGCGAATTCGTGTTCCGCCAACATTTTTGCAAACAGCAATAAGGTTAAAACCATCCGCGGCATCTGTCCGCTCCAAATAACCTTGATGCTTCACATGCTATCTCTTTGAAATCCCACTTGTTGCCCGTCGTTGGCCAATATTTCCTGTGTATAGACTCGGAACCGGCTGAACTAGTCGTCCTTAGCCAGGCCAATGGGATGACTGCAATCAAATAGCATGGTCTATCTCTTGCCTCTTCAAACATCTGCTCCGCAAACACCTGGCGCAGTCTTGGCTGGTTTTCCGGTCATTGTTCCTGATTAAAAATCCCAACTTCGAGGACAAGTTGTCGAAGGGTTAATGGGAGAATTGGAATAGATTCATATACCTGGCGATACAATATAATTCGCAAGACCGGACGAGGAAGCGTAGAGGGTTCTCATACCTTTGTCTCGTCTGGCCAATGTGGGCCGAGGTAGAGCAGTTCGAGCTTCTCGAAAGCATTTTCTGCGAATGAATTAACATCATGTAAGACAAGTTTGGGAGAGAAGAAAAAAAAAACCCCCCGCATACCGAAGAACCACTGGCCTGTATTTCGGTGGCTCCACTCGAAGTACACGTGAGTGGAAGTCTGCACCATCCAGAATTCGCAGGTGGGGAAATTTGTGTGCCAATTGTAAGGTAATTTGGCTTTGTGGATCAAGTTCGTTAGCTATCAGGTAATATTCGGTCACGTTAGGGAACGCATGGGATATTTGCACTGCCGAAGGGCAGAGGCTCAGCGTGCGAACACTGGGAATTTTGACGTAGAAAAAGGTCGAGTTAGCTTGGTAGTAATCAATTCACGACATGAGAAGAGTTCAAATGTCTCCAAGTTTGGTAGAAGTTGCATCACGCAAGCCTTCCAGACCTCGACAGCCGCAAAGGAAGTAACGGCGACACGAAGAGCCCTGGGAGAAGATAAACATGTACGAAAAAAGATACGAGGGTCCTTCTTACTGCCCGTAATTGGCGAGGCATGGTTCTCGAAGGTTATTATCTCTAATTTCTAACAAGTTCTGTGGCTAGAGACTTCTCTTCTCTAGTATTTACAACATAAGTCACGGCGCTCGCTTTGTGAGTCCAAAGAACGCAAATGGTTTCGTATAACAAAGCAAGTGCGTTCGCGCGAAGAGAGCGACACGTTCTAGAGAGTGCGCTCAGGCATTGGACGCTCTCCTGCAGTGCCTCTTCGTAGACGATCACATTCAGTATACCGCCTCTGGGTGCATTAGCACGAAGACCCCTCACTGAAGCGATCGGGAAGTTTGGAGAAGTATGATAGCTGCAGATCATGCTGAGAATCTCCGTAGGCACTTGAAGAAATACGCTCCTCCAGCTAGTCTGGGGATTCGACGTTAGCTTCTGGACTTCTTGAATGGTCCCAATTCTCATCGACTTTCGAGGGGTATTCTTCTTAGGTCAACGGGCGGCTCGTTTCGGCATTATAGTAGAGGCGATGAATATGCGCTTGAAATGATTGTGGTGTCTAAAAGCAAAAACGAATGCAGTGTTTACTCTCAACATCATTCTTCTCTGCGGGTCCCGTCCCCAGATAAACATAAACATAAAAGATCAACGAAGGTCAAAACGCGGACAATGCCAAAGGGTTTTACCATTGAACTGTTGTGATGAACTTTAGCTAGTTTTGTGGCTTAGGCACTGATGTCGTTCTGCCAACACCACCACTACATCTGGTCAATCCTTTACGGAGACCTCCGTAACTGCAAAACAGTCAAGCATTTGACTTTTAAGGATGTCTGAAATTGATGGGCGTATACTAGCACGAAGACCCCTCGCTGAAGCCAGCGGAAATTTAGGAGATGCTTGATAGCTGCATATCATGCTGAGAATTTCCACGGGCACTTGAAAAAAGGCGCCCTTGCTGGCTTGGGGATTCGAAGCTAGCTCTTGACCCTCTTGAACGGTCACAATCCTCGCCGACTTTCGAGAAATATTTCTCTTAGACTGTCGCGTGGACCGTGTTGGGCATGGTAGAAGAATAGAGAAAAACGTGTCTGAAAAGATTGTGGGCGTCAGAAAGGAAGGGAATTCATCGCGTTGGTGATCCTGAGTCATCCCATCACTTGCTTGTCTCTGCGGCACCCGTCCCCAGATAAACATCAACATAAAACATCAGCGAATGCGAAACCGTAGACAATCCAGAGGAGTTTTACCATCGAATTATTATCATTGATCGTCAGTCAGCGTTGTGACTTAGGCACTGACGTCATTCTGCCTGTTCTTCCTCTGCCGCCACCACATCTGGTCAATCCTTTACGACGACCTTCACAACTACAATAAGTCAAGCATTAGACTTTTAAGGATATCAGACATGGCCTCGAAGACTGCGATTATATTATGGTGCCATCCGAGGAGTACATCGACTATGTTTGAACGAGCATTTCTAACCAGGTCTGCCCCAAACTCCCCAACTCTCGCATATTCTTTCTGACACACATCATTATCTGCGTAGGCCAGCTGAATTCCGCGTTCTTCACGAGCCTTTGGGAGATCCCTGGTAAGTCCGAGCGCGATCGAGTGGAATCAGTCCCCTGCTCACTCCTGATCAGGTATTTTGGCTGCGAACGTGCCTCTCCCCGCTACTCTGCAGAAAAGTGTGCGACAGAGTTTAGTCAACATGCTTCTTTAACAATTGATAAGGTGCGAGCGTGTTCGCCGTGTTGTCGGAACACCTTACCTTGTGACCTGATGTAGGTCTGGGACGATATTCAAGGAAACTCCTCGGAGAACTTCAAGACCTTTTCGAAAGATGTTTGTTTCCCTCCAGTTTCCATCTATCACTCAATATCATATGACGTAGATGGCTCAATACCTCTTTCCCCCGTACGTGAAGTGGTGTTTTCTATGAGACATGTGCTGATCTGTCCATTTAAGTCTCAACGCTGCTCCTACTACGCCAGGACTTCCTGAGAGAGCTCGAGGCAATCCTACATTTCTACCAGAGGCGTCGCTCCTGCAGGCTCATATTGCGCATGCCTTCTTGATTCGCACTCCGGAGAAAGCAGTGCCGTCCTACCACAGACTCTGCTGCGGAGAGGAGTCCAAGGTGACCGGCTTTGAGTACTTTGACCCTAACGAAGTTGGGCTTAAAGAGCTTAGGTTGGTATAAAACACCTCCTATCCTTGATTTTTGCCCTCTGACCCGTTTACAGGGCATTGTACGAGTTCATTGCCTCCAAGTCTTCCACGCCCCCGATCATAATTGACTCTCAAGACCTACTTAATGACCCTCCAAGTGTCATGAAGACCTTCTGCGAGCACGTTGGTGTAGACTTCCAACCATCAATGCTCTCCTGGGACTCGGGTTCTCCTGAACACTTTAAAAAGTGGCCTGGGTTTCATACGTTCGTGTTCTTCCTCTCTTCATCCCCCCTTGCTTATGCGTCTTAGTGATGCTGAAAATTCAACCGGAATCAATAAATGCTCTTCCAAAGCTGCTGAAGGAGCGAAAGAACACCCGGCCGAAGTTAAACAAGCCATTCGAGATAATATGGAGGATTACCAGTGGCTTTCAGAGCGACGCCTTCAGATTTGATTTTTTAGTACTAGTCATGTTGTGTGCTATGCTACCCATACGTCCAATCTCCGCCTTAACACTTCTCCACCGCTCTGAGCGTAGCGCGAGGCAACCTCCAAAATATCCAGATTGCCATTATGTCCTGCAAGAACAATGAATTTCGATCGGTACATATAATTCAAAAGTATAATTATCGGAAATACCTTCTGAGTCCCATAGATGATCCCTGCTGAAAGTGGTACTTCGAAATGTCAATTATTGTCACCTTCCCTGCCCACAAGTAGGTACACATACACAAGGCCTGTATAAGATCAGGCGCAGGAGAACGAGGACCAGTATTACTTTCCTTCCTATTTACAATCTGGGGCACGATCATCCTGTCGCTTTTTTCAGAAAGAAATAAAGGAAAATGAGAGTATTCGCTTGCCCGAGTGCGACAATGGGATAAAGAGAGAATATGGATGTCCGAATTACAATGTTGAGTGAGAGCTGATCGTTCCTTTTGGTATAATCCAGTTTTTCAATGCGGTCGTAATTCTTCCAGAGCATCGTCAACGTGAGAGCTACGAAAGAGGTTTGGCCAGAGGGACATTTAGAAGAAGGGATGAGTACCTTCTATGACGATCATGGCAAGAGACGAGACCAGAACCAGAGATGCAGTCAGATACATCCTATTGCTGGACATGAAAACCTCACATTTTGAGTCAACGGATGTGGAAACGCTCACGTCGATGGCGAAGAAAGATAGCAAGTTAACCTATTCACATCACGTACGACTTGGTCCGGGTGAGTTAGTCCATTCTGGAGCAAAATGAATCAGGAATAGCATAAAAATGGTTGAAGATTGGTACCGATAACGCGACAACGAAAACGCAAATGTAGGATACGAAAGGGATACCAATGAGCTATGAATATTTTCAAACGAAAAGAATCGTAATGGGGCATCAACGGCTTACAAATGGGCTACAAAGGCTTTCCAAACGAGGTTTACTCTTCAAAGCCCCCACGATGAGCGGAAAAAGCTAGTGAACAAAGCTAATCCGGGATACGAGGGTAAGTATATCTATTCGTCGATACCTGAAGATAAATGCACATGAGAGAGAATGTAATCCTACACGAGAACCAATTAGAACGCGCAAGAACCAACCAAAGCCACTCACGCTGGAGGGGCCGCGTAAATGAAAGACGACTGAAGCAAACATAGAGGGTGTGGTGGCGGGACAAGTGTGAGTTGATTGCCGACCAGCAGCTGGTGCTGAATTGCCCACCATGAGCTGAAGCCCATGAAAATGTACCATGGGCGGGAGCGGATAATCCTCCTTGAAATGACTGCCGTAAGGAGTACGGCGGTGCAAACGATGAAGCCGATGATAATAAGTAGGTCGTAAATTATTACTACGGTGGGATCTTCTGGTCTTCCGCTCAACGTCGCTGGAACTGGAAGCTCGAGATCATACTAGTGAATCTGAAAGAAAAGTTCTTAGCTCACCTAAAGAGGTTGGTGGCACAGCCATCCGCAAGGAAGTAACAAGTATTCGCAAAACGTGAGGGGGAAGGAGGAGAGGTAAGCGAGACAGTGCCTGGATTCGACTGCACATTTAAATGAAGCTGCTCAAAATTATACATATGTGAATTATTAGGAGTTCCCAGCGCGTCTAATGCGAACGTAGAAGTACGGTATAAATGAAAAGACTACACCGCCTCTGACTAAATCGAAGGGTCAGAACAGAACATGCTGTGAGATTTGAACTACTAAAAGTTAAGAATACGTTTCCTCAGCAAATCCTATTATGTGTCTTAAAGACCGACAGTTCTTTGAGTTATAAACTGGGATATTTTTCCAGGTAGCCAATAGGTATGAAACATCTTCGAATCGATGGTTGCGACAAAATAAGTTTCGGCGACTACTCGACCTAACCCCAGGTACGATGTCCGTGAAGGCCAAGGATAGCGAAGGATGTTGGAACACAACATGAGCGATAACTGATGGCTTTGGTACTCTGGCATTTGGACTGCAAGTTTATGTCGCAGCAGGTGGCAAACACGACATACTGAAAAGCGTGGAGTCAATGTCAAACGTTTTAAGTGTAATGGCATATACAATCCTATACAGTTATACAACCTACGAGGGGATAGGAATGGTGTAAATGCCAAAGGATGCAGTTAACGGCACTTATACACCACCCTTTGGAAGTTTCTCCGGACTCAAAGTGGACAGAGACGGTTTCCAAAACATCCATGCCGCCAAAATATCCTATAGTATTGTCTTTATTTCACGCCAATTCAACTCAGACAATTAGTACGTACCCTTTGGGTCCCATAGATCACGCCAGCTGAAAGCGGCACTTAACAAATTTGTCAGTGAAGGAGAAAAGCCGGCAAGGACAATATCCTTACAAACAGCCATGACAAGGTCTGGAGCGGCTGATGGAGGTTCGGAGGAGTTGGTGGACGAAGACCTAGAAACAATCATTCCAATGCTCACACTGTTACATCATCAGATTAAAATCCTGAGAAGTGAGACGGAATGAAGATCTTACCCAACAGCAAGAATTGGGAGGAGGGAGAATATGGATGTCCTGATTGCAATGCTGAGCGAAATCTGATCACCTTGCGTCGTGAAGTTGAGCTGCTGAACGCGGTCATAATTCTTCCAGAGCAAGGTGAAGGTGAAGACTAGAGAATGCATTAAATAACAAAAATTCAAAAGTGAATGGAGGACCTTCGATAATGATCATAGCGATGCATGCAAAGGTGACGAGCCCGGCCGTGAGATACATACTAAGTGCTGGTTCAGTTTGACTAGGACGAAGGGAAGAATGAAAAATAATGACGTGGCGCTCGAGGTGAGGTGGCAAGTCAATCCATGCTCATCGCGGGCAACCTGCTCGGGGTGCCCTAGCCCATTCTAGCACATTCCTTATAAGAAAGATTGGAACAGAGAGGTAGCTCTACCCACCGCGAGTGCCACAAGAAACACGCCGAAATATGCCAGGAAGGGAACCCCAATAAGCTAAGCTGATAATCAAATTGAGAAAGTGTTAAGGGAAGGTGCTTGCTTACAAATGGGCTGAACATTCTTTCCAACCCAGGTCGATTCTTCAAAGCTTCAAGCAATAGTAGGAAGAGCTGAGACACAAGTGAATACAGATCATAATCCTTGCAATATTAGTCTGTATACCTGAAGAAATATGCACAAAAGACAGAATGTATTGCTATGTGGCGTTCAAATGATACCGTCGTCGAAGAACGTAATGGGGAAACTCACGCCGGAGGGGCTGCATATATAAAAGACGATTGAAGCAAGCAAAGAAAATGTGGTGGTGGCCCCGGCGTGAGCTGGTGGCCTAACAACAACTGGTGTTGGATCGCCCACCACGAGCCAAATCCCATGAAGATGTACCATTGGCGGGAGCGTACAATTCGCTTCGAAAACACGGCTGTGAGGAGGACAGCTGTGCAGACAAAAAATCCGACTATCAGAAGCAGGTCGAACAGTGCCACCAGCGTAGCATCAACTGAATTTGCGCCCGACGGAGTGGGAGCTAGAATAGCGGGGATTAGTATGGTATGAAGCGGATAGGTTCTGGCATACCAGCAGAATTCTGTGGCGCAGCCATCAAAAGGGAGAAAAAACAAGAACGAAAAGTGAAAAAGAGGGGGTGAGGCAGAAAGGTGTGGTGACCGAACGGGACATAGACGGTGAGGCTCTTGCCTGCCAAGATAGTCTACTTAAGCTGAACCAATCGGTGTGAATACTTGTACCAAATTTGGAAGAGGCACGCCTTGACAGATTCGACCCACCTTAAAACGGATTCGGGTAGATGCATGAGAGACAAAAGCTATGGCCGAATCGATACGGCGAGAAGAAAATCTGCCGGGCGATTAGGGAGCACACCAAATTTCACTAGCACGTTTTCCATCATCGATTCACCGTCTGTGGGTCATTCGGGTTGACTGTCAATCATGTATATAACGAGAATAGCTGGTTTAAAGTGAGGTGAAGTGCAGAGAATTTATGAATTCTTCCCGCTCGCACTCCTCAAGAGTTATACAAACAGCAAAGTGAAATAACGCAACTCAGAGAAGGAGGGAGAACTACTAACGATCGCCCGAACGTGTTTGCTGAGGATGGTGGGCGGTGGGAACCAGATATTCAAGAATAGATTCCGGAACTGGTTCTTGGCAGACCATCGCGAACGAAATGAACGTCGAAACAAACTCAAGTTATCTGTTGTGGAAACCTACATATACGCAATTATCTGACCTCGGTCATGCACACCTCGATTCGTACGACCGCTACCCCCGGGCGTGGCATTTAAGAGTGTTTCGCCATTCCCAGTCGACCTTCAACCCCAACGATGTTTTCCCTACAAGACAGTCCTGAATACATTGCGCGAAAGAATCGACCTTTTTCACCTCCAAAGGTCCGCTTTGCGTCATCCAGACTTTCCGACTCGTTATTGACTCTTTCGTCCTTCCAGGTCACTTTGGCCCAGCTTCGAGCCTCGGTACCACCCCATCTATTCCAAAAGAACACGAAAATGGGATTTTTTTACGCATTCAGAGATCTCGCGTTCGTATTGGTCGTGTATAAACTCGGTTGGCAAATCGAACCAGTGTGCACATGGCTCACTCTCATCGGGACATCTCCTATCCTCGTCTCTATCGTCCGAGCTACTCTGTGGGTAACATATTGGATTTTCCAGGGAATATCCATGACTTCGTGCTGGTGTCTGGCACATGAGGCTTCCCATGGCACGCTCAGTCCGCGAGGTTGGGTGAATCATCTTATCGGCTTCCCATATCATACGGTGCGCTCGACTGTGCTCTCTTCGCTGTGAGCTCATCTTATGAGAGCCCTTAGTTTTTATTCGTTCCATACTTTGCATGGAGATCTTCTCATCATGCACACCATCGTGCAGTCACATCAGTGGAGAGAGATGAAAACTACGTGCCCCCAACACGAACTCGCAAAGGACTCCCTGCGAAGCTCCTAGCCAAGGCAGAAGATTATCATGAAATGCTCGAAGAGACACCTATAGTCTGCTTCACAAAGATTGTCGCCATGCAACTCTTCGGACTCGCTTTGTACTTCCTCATCAACATGAAAGGCTCACCACGATATCCATTTGGGACAAATGTACTCTCATTTCACCTTGAATCTACTCCATTCTCATATATTTTAGCACTATTCACCATACTCGTCATTGTTTCGACCCATTGAGTTCTGGTATATTATCGCCTCTGATGTTGGCCTCTTAGCCGTGATATGGGTTCTGCGCGAGTGGACCAAGGTGTACGGATTTTCGGCTCTCTGCAATTTCTATGTCGTTCCATGGATGGTTTGTCTCCTCCCCCTTTCTGACATTGTGTACTCAGACGAGTCCCGTAGCTCACCAATCATTGGATCGTCCTATTGACATACTTGCATCATACAGACCCAACAGTTCCTTACTATCGCGCATCTCAATGGAGCTTCGTACGGGGTGCGATTGCCACAGTTGATCGACCTTTGTTTGGATGGATAGGATCCTATTTCTTCCACAATGTATCCCACACTCATGTAAGCCCCTGGCTCCCATGCTGTAGTTTTGAGCCTGACAGCACTTTTCGAGGTCTCACATCATTATTCTCTCACGCACCCTTCTGTATGCTTTTAATTTCTTATCTTCCTTGCGTCAGAACTAATTCGATCTCAAGACAATCAGCCAGCCATCACGCAAGCTATCAAGCCGCTCCTTGGCGAGAGTTACAACTACGACTCAACGGTAAGTTTTCGTCCCGCTACGCAAACGCCTTGATATTTATTGTTCCTGACATAGCCTATTTATCGTGCGCTATATCGCACATTCACGGAATGTGAATTCATTGAGGAAGACGAAGAGATGTTTTCTATAAGAATCGCAAAGGAGAAGCTGCACGAGTATTGGCTCCGGATGCGTTGGATTCCCCACCCTCCAGTATTGCCGGATGAGAAGATTTGGACAATCAAAAGTCGCTAGTTGAATGGAATGACTTGGCATTATATCACCTCCTGCCTTTGTATCATCGCAATAGAATTGTATTTATCACGACCAGGTTTACGGAGAATGATACCAATGGTTTTGACTTGCTCACAAATACATGATTGAACTCCAAAAGGTGAAAAGTTCGCAAAAGATACGCTAATCCTCTTACACACTGCCTTGCCACTTGGGCTCAGCATGATAAGACGGTTTCTTCCAAAACATCCATACAGCAATCATGTCCTAAAAGACCCAGTGAGCATTCAAAGTCAAATTATGTGGCAATTCGCTAACCGTTTGGGATCCAAAGATAACCCCTGCCAGAAGAGGTACTAAATAAATGTTAGACAAGCCTAAGCCAGAATCTCAACCCTGCTCACGGCAAGCCATCATAAGGTCTGGAATCGGCGTTCGAGGAGTATCCATAGATCTCTGTACAATCCTTGATATGCTAACGCTGGAAAAATAGTTGATTAGGAATCTCCTAAGTTGGGGAACATCGTACCAAATGGCAATCAGCGGCAGCAGTGAAAAGATAGCGCTTCTGATAAAAATGCTGAATGAAACAAACTAGTCGGCTTGGAAACCTTCAGAGCGTGGAGTTTGCTACGCTTTTTCAAGAATATCATCAAAATGAGCCCTAGAACCAGCCTTCGGTAAGCTGAGAGGGCACAGCGCTCAGAGAAACACACCTTCGAGTATAATAATCAAACCGCTTGCAAAAAGGACTAAACCAGAGGTAATAAAAGGCCTGGAAAAAAGCATCTATGGGTTCAATACATTTAAAAAAAAGGAAAAAAAGCTAACGTACGAGGAACCAGATGCATGATGGCAGGTGAAATGTGCCTCATTACGCACTACTTTGTCCGAATGTTGGAGCCCGTTCTGATGATCGATTCAATTGACAAGCATGAGTAGGAAGCGACAGTGAACGTACTGCGATGGCAATGAGGAAGATCAACAAATAGGCCAAAAACGGTAATCCAAGTGTCTAATAATCAGCCTTCAATTGGGGAAAGCAACCAGGGTATAGCAAATCCATACGAATGGACTAATCATTTTCTCGAGTCCTGGTTTGTCATAGACTGCTTCAACTAAGAGCAAAAGATCTAGAACCCCTTTAATTGAGCACTATGTTTGAAAAGTGGAAAGAGAGGCTGATGCCAACCTGAAGGAAGAGACCAAGCAACGCCAGCACATTCCTAGGCACAAGCGACAGTTTAGCGACAAACCCTCTCCAAGAGAGGAGTCACGTACCCTGGAGGCGCGGCATATATGAATGAGGATTGTATCCAGGCACAGAAACGGCGGAGGAGGGCCAATTGTAAGCTGATTTCCAAGTAGTAGTGAATATTGGATGGACCAGAACGACCCGAGACCCATGAAATATACCACGGTCGAGAACGAACTATGCGCTTAGATGCAGGCCGTTAGAAGTACACCCGTGCAAACTACAAAGCCGACGATAAGCAATACATCGAAAGTAATGACCAGAGTAGGGCTAAAATTGATTTTAGTCTTGCTCAGGCTCGCGGTGTCTCTGGAACCTAGGCAGCTCAAGATTCAATTTAAAAAATAACGACGGAGTGAATCCTTAAGAGTGATCACCTTGAAGTGGCACAGCCATGGAAAATGTTAGAAAAGGAAGGCAAAGTAGGAAGGAAAGTGGTGACCGTCTAGAATATCGGCGGTAGAGGAAGCGCCCACGATGCCTTCAACTACTATAAAACCCATCGATCCCAAAAATGGATCCTGTGAGTTGAGTGGACCTTTCATTGGATGACCGAGGTGCTCATCCAAAAATGGACTCACAAGAATATGCACAGCCACCGATAACTCAATTAGCCGCGTCTGCTTTCGCCTCAACACGTTCCAGCGACCTCCATCCAAATATGGGCAAGAATATCCAACTTTGCTTATACTGTGACCCGGGCGTCAACGTTGCGAGAAAGCTTCCACCATCACGTTACACGCCTATTCTAATTGCGGCCAGAGACAGAGGACATCGTTACGTATATGTATGTCTTGGTCTTATTGGGACGGTCACGATGCGATTCCCTTGGAGGGTGGTCTTCCACATTCTTTTGGTCTTGATTCTTATTTTTTTACTGCTCATTCATTCTTTGCCATGAGTCCTTGGGAGGTGTCTGAAGGTACGCAAAACAGCTAGGCTGTACCTCACCTCCTTTAACTCAAATTCGATGGGCGTTTCTTTAGAGTATTTAACTTCCAACGCTGCGTGGACGTGGGCATTACCCAACGCGTCATTGGCTTTGACGTCCTCTTGATAGTTGGATTTTTCCCTTGTACAGCAGTTCTCCTTACCGCAGCCTTTTCGAAAAGGGTCGTCGTACGCTCGCCACAGTGGTTCGTGTTTATGGCTTTGGATCCTGGTGGTCAATCCAACATCTGTTGTTGTTGGGGAATCAGCTTACCTCGAGAGCACCACGCATGCCCTTTGCTTAATTCAGTCGGCGTTGATTTACGCAGCGCCTCCAGCGTAAGACACTCTGTTTAATTCTAGTCGAAAGTATTCTCAATATCCATGGAAAAGGACTGCCCTCAGCTTATTAGCCCTCTTTCTTCAGGTACGTCCATTTCGTCCTGTAGTACTCACGATCGTCGTTCTCATGACAGGTAGATTCTTCTTCGACTTGTCGAATGCCTTGAAAACAAATCTGGGGTGGAATCTTTGTTTAGTCCAGCGGTGAGTAGTATCAGAACTTTGAAGTCGATAAGTGTTCCGAGTCCAATCTGCAAGCTTGTCGCGACTCCCATTGTGGTATATGCCGGAGTGATTATTTTAGCATTGTCTGTATGTTAATCATATGTTGACATTGGACTCTTCTAACAAAATTTTATTACAATAGATCGGCATTATCAATCCAGAGCAAGTGGCTCGCGACCCACAGAGAGTAACGTGCTATCACACGGGGAGAACGACGTCAGTATCCCCCTTAGTGCTAATCAAAGGGAAATAATTCTCATAACGGTCTAGAATGTTCGTTGCAGCTGGGATCGTCACCGTCATTTGTGGGGGCATCATGATAATAGAAGGTATGGCCATAGAATTGATTTTGGATCTATGACCTGTTCTGACAACTGTCCTGTGGTTTCAAGGTTTCATTCTCACGAAGCTCTGGAGGAATTATAATCATATTCGCACGTTGAACGTAGCGTCAAACGCGAAAAAAATTTCTTTCAGTATTGCGATCAGGGCGATGATCTTTTCGATTCTTCCACTCTTGGCACTCATGTACGTTCTGTCTCGCCCAAGATCCATGCTTTTGAAATGCTTGCAAATAGTGTGAGCATAGTCTCAATGGTAATGAGCTCTAAAGATCAAAGCCCGACCAATCCGGTCGCCAATACCATTCTTGCGAGTTGTAAGCCGCACCTCCGAATCTATGGCGTACATTTAACGATAGTGAAAAGTACCTCTTGCGGCTAGCGTGGCATTTGGAACCCAACGAGTGCCTCAACTTCTGAATCGCTTTATACTTTGTTGACGTCAGTGTATAGGATATCGTCGACACTTGGGCGTTTTGGAAGCGGCCTTCTAGTACGCTTCTGAGTGACTCCCAAAAATCTCCAAATGGAGAAGTTTAACGCCTTTCCCTTTTTAATGGTTGCATTTCCGGCTGGTAATATTCATGGTGCTTATGAATGGAGATCTACCGGTCTCACCTCCTAAGGCTTTCAAAAAATTGCTTATCCTGGAAATCGCACGTTAAAAGATCGTTACAATGTGCCCGTTATAATCTCATGAGGTTAACGCTGCATGAACCACCGATGTTGATAAATGCGACCTCCATTCTGTTGTAGAAGTCCTGCTCCCACTCATCGAACCAAGACTGACATGGCGGGGGATCAAAATTATCGATCACCCGAACTATTGAACAGGTGGTTGGCAACTCGTTCCGGATGATTACACGAGGTTCATCTGACACCTGGCGAGACGAAAGTATTTTCACATACCCTGCGCTGAATCTGCGCATCAGGGCAAGGACGAGTTTGGATTTCCGCATCCGATCTCTTTCCATGCGGCTTCTTCTCTTTCTGCCTCCGAAAAGCGCTTGCACTTCGGTTTGAATGCGTATGACAGCTTGAATACTCTTCTGAAGGTTCTGGTTGTACTCGGGCAGTAGCTTGCTATTTCGTCTAGCTTATCGCGGGTGAAATGCTTAGGCCAGGCCGATTGTTGAAATACACGCTAGTTTTAAAATCCATTGGGCATTCTTATTCAAGTTATGGGTATCATCTTAACCGAGGAAGGCTTCTCCGGTGAAGAGACTTACAACCTCAAAAGCCGTGACCATGCTTTATACCGGTTGCACAATCCCATCAAGAGAAGCAATTTAGCGACTGCGGTTTAAATGATTTTGATATTAATCAGTCTTTATTTTATCACGCTTCATTCAGGGTGTGATTGTTATTCACATTTAGCTACCTGAGATATATCACCGGTTGTATTCACAGATAAATACGAGTGTTTCATTGGGGTAATCCACCTCGGTTTCCATGACCGGGTAGATGCTAAGTCTACCCAGTCTACACCTCAATGTTGGAATAGTGGTCACGTATATTCCTTATCGTCAGTAGCACAACTTCCATTGTAATTCTTTAGGCTTCCATGTACGCTCATCACATGACTCTGCGTCTGCGTGTCCCAGCCCGGTCCCCTCCAACGTATAAAAGTCGTTGTTAAAAAGTTGACCTCTACCTTGATCGTACGCAATTCTGAGTGGATATGGCTCTGAAATTGAGTTGCCTAGCACTAGCGTTGAGTGGTTAGCCTAGTTTCTGGTCCGGTTAAGGTTATGAGACGATAGGTCATGTTTGAAATGAGTGGTTATGGCGTGGTATGGGAAGAGTGGCATGCACTACTTCGTTACCACGACCTCGACCACGGCTTCCGAAGATACTAAAACCGCAGTTTCTAGGATACATAAGGCTCCTTGTTTAATTCAATACATGATATCAGAAATCTCCAGTAGGCTTCAAAAGTACAAAAAAATTCCGCCAGAGACCGTAAGAGTACCAAGCCCTGCAAAATACATTCAAACCATCAGTTTGATAAGGCTGAGGAGAGCAATTGAAAATTTTTTCTAGCAGTTTGAGGACACACGAAAAGTCGTTATCGGTCCTAATGAGTGATAAGAATTTCGGAAAAACAGGTTTCCTTCAAGTCTGTTGCGGCACTCTTAAAGGCTGGCATCTTCTTGTGATGATCCCTGTTGCTTATGGCTCAACTGGCTTGGGCAGGTTACAAAACAGTATATTCTCTCTCGTTTAGAGTCGTTCTGAAGGGAAAGACATGAATATGAACATCATATCCGTGGCAAGGGTCTTTGGAAATGCTCAACAGTACACTCACTACTACAGAGGTTTGAACGTTCGACTCTTCTTGAAAGACCCTCGCACTATGTTAACGGACAGTCGATAAAATTCTGATTAGCTGTGTATGTATGATAAGATCCCCAATGGCTTCTGTGTTGGTCGCTCCTGAAGGTGCCAAGTATACAGTCGAGCTATATCTGGCTGCTTTGGCAGATAATGTTCCCAATGATCTTGAAGAGACGATGGATGGGCCGCATTTGGCATGCCATGAGCTTCTGATATCTAGGTATGTTGAACAACAACCACAACAATTTGAACAGTATCAACAACAGGAACTAGTCCTAAATTCCATTCAAATCTGTGTCCTCACATGGGCGCTGCACGGCCTAAACCATCAACACGATTCGAAAAGATCTCTTATCTCATTCTCATTGCGCATTACTCCTCCAGCCCAATGCCCAATCCAACTTTCTCAACACTAGCGCTCGCGCTCCCACCTCTCCCAAAACCATACACAGCAGGATTTGGGGTATAAGAGGGGTTCCGGTACACTCTCCATAATCCTAACCTTCCCTTTCTCAATAGGGATAGGACTGGTAATCCTTTCCTGAGCTCGGTCTCGCTGACCATTGCATCTTCAGGGAGGTGGTTTGAAGGATGCAGTGGAGGATATTTGTTCCAAGCATTTCATTTTGCCCTGAGAGGATGCAATGAGGCTAGCGTGGCGCGGCGCGACAATCCGAGGAAGGGAGGTGAAGGGTTGAGAGGTCTGGTGCAGAATTCGGGATGAGCTTGGAGTCCGATGAAATATGGATGATCTAAATGAACACATTGTCAGTAACACTGAGCGGGAAAGTTCAAGGTGAAAGAAACAACCTGGAAGTTCTAAAATCTGCATTCTCCCCCTTCTCATCCTTCCCAGCAAACTTAAACCCTCTGATCGAACTTCTCAATCCATTCAGGGTTTATCTCGTAACGGTGGCGATGTCTTTCCCAAACTGTCTCTGCACCTCCGTACAACTTTCGAATCTTGCACCATTCCTCTGTACCGGGTTCGAATATGGTGGGACGAAGACCGAGACGCATGGTCCCACCCATATGGGTTTTGGAGATTTCAGGCATGAAGATGACGACAGGGTTCTTAGCTTCAGCGTCAAATTCAGAGGACGTGCGTCTAAATAAGAATTAGCTTCCAGCCCAAACCCCGAGAAGTCCAAAAAAACTGGAACCCACCAGGGACATTTACACATTCCTAGCCCATTCAATAGCAGCTAGTTGGAACCCTAAACAAATGCCCAAGAACGGGATCTTCGCTTCTCTAGCATGTTAATAGCGAGCACCATCCCATCCGTTCCGCGTAGCCCAAACCACCGGGGACAGGATTCCATTCGCCTTGACAATTTCTCCATGAATCATGGTATTTAGCTCGGTTAGATTCTTGCGTTGCTGGTTCGAGATCTGACGATTCACCCACTGAAACCAGGTGATCGAGATATACTGGATAAATAAATAGTTTACCTGAATGTCAGTTTACGGCGACTCGGAACGCTGAATGCTCAAGGGCCTTAATGACCGACATGTACGAATCCTTCAGGTCTGTATATTTGCCGACCAGGGCTATTTCAACGGTGTCAAAGAGACGTCAGCGCTGCAAAATACAATTATTAGAACCGATGTCATGGCGAAAGTGGGGAGGAAGTGTTCACCCAGAAGTCATATCCTTCCATCTCTTCTCCAGATCCAAACCAGACGCAACATAGTATCTGTAATCTGAACGCTGTCCAGGTTAAGCCTCTTGCGAAGGTAGTCGATAATTCCCTGAGACCTAAGGAGGAGTGGCACGTGGTAGACAGAGGAGACGTCATGGACACCAAAGACTTGTTGAGGGTGAACGTGGCAGAACATGGAAATCTTGGCTTTGGTGGCTTCATCTAAGGGCTGAGGTACAATGAGACGGCATGCGATCTGGTTTTCCAGAAGATATGTTAGGGCAAGGATGAAAAGTGGCAGCAGAGCGGAAGGTACACACCAAATCGGGAAGGAGACCAAGTCCCTTAATGAATGAACAGTGGTCTGTGTGGCTTTGTCTTCTGCTCGCCGTGAATATCCGGAACAAGGAAACGTGAATGAGAGCGAAGTTCTCGTATCCGACTCGGAATTGGAATTGTCGCATGGCTTCGACGAAAGGTGCTGACTCTATGTCGCCAACAGTACCGCCAAGCTAAGGTTTCAGAAGTCAGGAACATCCACATTATAATCTAGAGAACGCACCTCAACGATACAAACATCGGCATTCACCCGTCTCATCCACAGGAATTTTGGAGACACGTTCGATCCAATCTTGGATAGCGTTGGTAATGTGGGGTACAATCTAAACGACAATTTCATTATCAAAAGCAAGGCAAACGCAAGGAAGCAAAACAATACCTGAACAGTCTTGCCCAAATAATCACCCTTCCTCTGAAAGGTCCAAAGCTGAGTCAGGGTTCGGATCCGGGACAAAGAGACGCGTACCTCTTCTCAATAACCTGGCTATAAATCTTGCCCGTTGTTATATTATTATCCCTCGAGAGCGTAACATTAAGATACCGCTCATAATTCCCAGATCCAAATCCACTCGCCGCCGTCGTTAAGGACGTACACTCCCCTAGACAACCAGTCAGCCAAGCGCAAGGGAAAGGGACAATAGCGACGCGTTCGTGTACCATGTTCAGTGGGTCTCATAGTCCCAGCATCGATATTCATATATGGATCATCTTAATAGCAGTCACCTTGAGCCCCAAAGTCTTGAGAAGCAGACCAGTCGAAGAGGCTTGAGGACGTCAACAAAAACATGCCAAACAATTAAAGAAAAAGAACGCGTTGTTTCAAAGTACCAATAACACCCTTCCCAATGCCACTCACGACTCCGCCGGATACGAGGATGTACTTGGTCATTCCTTTCGAAGAGAGTCGTAGGTTTGCAGTCGTGGTGGATCGGGAAGAGGGGAAGGAAAAGAGCGCTGGTGGAAATTTGTCGGGATCTATCAGAACAACAAACAAACAAATGTCAACAACGCGAACGCGTCACAAATGGTGAAATGAAAACCTAGTCTCATTTATACTATTATGTGAACTAACTTGCTCTTCACTGACTCCAAACCATACCCCAAAGGCGCTTTCCCTTGCTCCAGAGCATACGCCTCCGTGATGTCCAACTCAGGTATGTCCTCCCAGGAGGGAGCATACCAACCTGATTTCCAGCCCCATCCCCAGGACGGGTCTCAGGGGTGACAGCCTCCTCCACCTCCCCACCATCGCTGCAGGAACTCGAGCTTGAGAAAGTCGCTCCGCCATCGCCAGGTTAGCCTGAGTTGCTTGATCTGCGGCCGCCTCCTGCACAAGCCTTGGTGCCCTCCAACTCTTCCTCACTCAAATAAAAGCTCTGTACATTCAAAATCTTCTCTCTTAGCAGGGACAGCCGAATTCGTCGCGATGGATCAATACAAAGTATTTGTTTGAGAACGTCATTCGCCTCGTGTGAAATAGGAAGTAGTTTGAGGAGGTAGTTCGTATCGTGGAGGTATGCTCGAAATCCGAGGTCAGTTGCATGGGCGCAGGACCAGCCATATCGAGTCGTAATGAGGTTGATGAGAACGACGCCCAGCGCCCAAATATCATTTGCTCGAGAAGAGTAGTGTTTGACTCCTGCTACATTCTCTAAATGGCAAAATGGTGATCAAAAATCAATTCAGAAAATGAAGAATGACTGACCTGGTGCCATATATGGCCGACTTCCACACCCACCTTCGTTGGTCCATTCTTCATTCGTACTCAAGCCAAAATCAAAAGAAAGACTTTTCTACCATCCTTCCCTAGCAAAATATTCTCCGGTTTGATGTCTCTATGAAACACACCTCGATCATGGCACTTGGCAAGCCCGTCGATGACTTGAAGAAAGGTGGTCCTGACAGCCTCGTCGTTCCGATAATAAGTTCCACTCGTCGTAATTGCAGAAAATAATCGCCGCCAGGGCAGTATTGAAGAATAGCGTAAACGTAGAGACCATCGGAAAAAGTGTCGTATAACTGAATGATGTGGTGGAGGAACTTGAACTCGTGGAAGCAGCAAACGAGTCGGCGTCAGTTTGATCCAGTACAGAACGATGTAAAGAAAATTCTCGAGCCTGCGATATTTGCCTATTTGAACCTGTATCAAACCGCGCAAGACACTTGATGGCGTAGTATGTTCGAGGAGAAGAGTGGAGGTCAAGAGCCTTATAGACTTTCGCGTAAGATCCTTGTCCGAGCTCGTACAAGAGGCGAAAGCGGTTCGCGAGAACAAGGTTAGAAAAATCTGGAAGGGTAGAACTGGCGGGGCATTGTCGCGTCGCTCCGGGCGAACAAGCAGAGAAAGTGGTGGTTAGGAGTTAAGAATTCGTGTGGCACAGCCACGAACTTCAAACCAAACCCTGAAGACTGGCAGGACGGTCTCCTACTTCTCACGATGACTTGTTTTTGCCCGAAACCTTTTCACCAGCGGTCCTCGATTGTCGACCCCTCTGGCGGTATAAATT